>CAXAMN010015113.1:173487-229719 GCA_963970005.1 Durusdinium trenchii | reverse complement strand
CTTGAAGTGACGCATTTTGTGCTTCTGAGTTGCAGTTCTCGGCCTGACTCAAAAGCCAAGATCGAAAGGATACGATGTTTGGCTCCGAACGCAAGGTCTTCCCCTTCAGTCTGGCTTGGAGCGGGTCGGAGTCCCCTCACTTCCACTGCTTCCCGTCGATACAGCTATCGAAGCAATCGACATGGATGGGATTTGCTGCGCAGTCTTCCACAAATTCGCTTGTTCTTTTCTTCGATGAGCTCTAGCAACCTCTGGACTCGATCAGGACTCCACTCGAGGACAGTAATGAGCCATGCGACACGTCAAGAACTCTGCGGACAGGTCCTGTGTCGCTGTGTGACACACCCCTTGGTTCGAAATCGTTCACTTTAGACTATGTGCCAAAACAAGCCACACCATGATGTGTTCATCATGGCGAATGTTCCCAAGCAAGAAATCATGTGTGATCATCATTATGACGTATGTTTGGGGTCACCTGCGGGAATGAACATGCAGTTGCACTCAATGAAGGTCAGTTATTTGCGCCGGCCATGCGTGTGGGCAGCGTCGTCTCGCAGGACTTGCCTACGTCCGCCTGCAGATTAATCCTAGGCCCTAGGGTTTGACCAGAGCCCCACAGCAGCTAGAATCCCGTCAACTCCATGGTGACCTTGGTCCGAAAAAGCATTGACCTACAGATCCTGCAGCTACATTATTATAGACATTTGTAGGCCCAGTTGGTTTCTCCTTGCTGATCCTCCCTTTCTGTCTGGTTTCTCTTTGCTGATTCTCCTTGCTGAACTTGAGTTGTGCTCTTCTTGATCGAAGGAATGCGGAAGTTTCGCGATCTCCTTGATCAAACATGACGTTCTGGGTTCCATGTCGAGGCAAAATTTTGCAGCTTAAGCCAAAAGCCCACATACTTCAAAGTAAATGGCTTTGGCGGGAGGATGTTTCGATGAATGCTTGGTGGCCCATGAGGCTGAAAGGGTGGGGACCTAGGGCCTGAAAAATCATGAAACATCCTCAGTGAGGGCTCAGTGAGAACCTTATGTGCATTGACACGTTCAGATTCTCTAGCGCCTGGGTGTTTGGTGGGCAGCACCTTATATAACAGCGGCAACTCGTTGAGCAACCTGGGTTGCTGTGGCGAGCGGCTACCTATGATCAGTATATAGATGTTTAAGGTCGGGTTTATTTCCTTTTGCAACTTCGATTGTCAAGCTAAATTTGGGTGTGCGCAGGACACTCCCAGCATGCTAGGTGGCCTTTGGAAAGCTGTACGACTTTTGTCCGGCTGTCCTGAAGAGGTTTCATCGTGCTTCTTGCTCAGAGCAGCAAGTGCAGCCTGAGAAAGAACAATGGCAGTGCAGCAAACGTATTTTGGGACGGACGATTGCGTGGTTCTACCTTGGTTGCTTGCATGTGGGTTTAGTCAAAAACCATGTGCCATCTGCTGGCCAATGCTCTATGCGGATTGCGAGGGGGAGTCGCTTCTTCGAGCTCAGTGAAGATTGTCTAAGATTGTAAAGTGAGGAGTGAATTGCAATTGGGGGTCGTCAAACAGATCAGCATTTTGTCACTTTGGACATGAAGCCCTGAACCTTCCCTCCAGTTTGCCCAAGGGTTCAAAGGTTACTTATCGAAACAACTCAATCGAAATGAAGAGATGCACGGCTTGTGAGCAACAGGCCTGTTCTCCATTCCTTCACGGTACGTTTCAGTTCAAGGCGATTAGAAGTAATTTCCTCCATATCGAGACAGTTGTGATCGTTTTGTTTGAGCCTTGACCTTGATCCAACCTCATTATTGGCAACCGGAGCAAAGTTTATGTTTCAAATGCGAGAATATATAGAAGGGCGACACTCTTCAACGTGCTGCGTACGCATTTGTGCAGAGCATTTGATCCTTGGAAACCTCGCGATAGCACCTCGTGCAAGCACCCGACTATGCTGTAACGTTCACCACCGCCGAAGCACATTGTGTAAGCGACATATTTTGTGCAATGCACCGCAAAGTGACACCTGCTTGCTGGATGAGTGGCTTGGAATATTTTTTCAGCGTTCAGAAGCTCAGAGGTGTTAGTTTGGGGATTCCCGCGTCGTGACGACCCCAACTGCACCAAAGTATTGAAGAATCGCGCTACGTCCAGGTCTTTTGCTTTTCTCCCGGTGTGGACGCGTCTTTCAACGTATATAGCAACACATTCCACGGGTGTTGCGGGCAAGTTCGCCCATCCAGCTTTATTGAAGAGTCCTAGGCATTCCAGGACGTTCTTTTGCGTGTGATGGCAGGACATAGATAAGGATCATGAGAAGCAGGGCGTGTGAGCAGGCTTGTTCTCCATTCCTCTACTGCGCGTTTCTTTTCAACTCGATTCGTAGTTATTTCCATACCAAGACAGTTTTGATCGTTCTGTATGAGCCTTGACCTTGATCCGACCTGATTATCGTCGACCTGAACTTGGGCGCTGATCATCACAGCGCGGCTTGAACCAGAAACCTCTAAATGCCTTGAACGCTTTCAAAAACTGACTTTCCGTCGAGTTAACTTGTTGTCCACCCATTGCCAATGCGGGGTTCAAGACAACACATAGAATCAGAACTCCCTTTTGGCAACTTTGTGGATTTGCGCTCCTTTCGTCAAAAGTTGCCTCCTGCTTACGGTACTTGCAGTCTATGGGTGCACTCTATCCACAATGTACTATCCAAATTGTTCATGTGTATTCAAGTCACATACTCGATTCGTTCAAGGCAGTTCAAGTCAAAACGAGACTTTCAACGGACTAGTCTTGAGGGCAATCTCGCCCATCCAGCTTTTTTGAAGAGTCCTAGGCATTCCAGAACGTTCTGTTGCGTGTGACGGCAGGAAATAGATAAGGATCATGAGAAGCAGGGCCTGTGAGCAGGCTTGTTCTCCATTTCGACACTGCACCTTTTTGCTTGACTCGGGTCCTTTTTCCAAGACAGTGCTGATTCATCATTTTGTTTGAGCCTTGACCTTGACCTTGACCCAACCTCATTACTGACGACTTAAGATTGAGTAAGCTGATTGTCAGAGCGCGGTTTCGACAGGAGACCTTCAAAAACCTTGAACGTTTCCATGAATTTGCTTATCATGGAGTTAAATTGTTGTCGACCCAACACTCCCTTGGCAACTTTGTGGAAATGTGCTCGCTTCATAATAAGTTGCCTTCTGCTTGTGGCACTTGCAGGCTATCCACAATTTACTATCCAAATTGTCCTTGTGTATTCAAGTCACACAGTCGATTGTTCATGATTCTTCAAGTCGGGCTGCCAAAGAAGTGTTTGCTCCGAACACGACGGACCAGTCTTGCGGGCAATCTCGCCCATCCAGCTTTGTTGAAGAGTCCTAGGCATTCCAGGACGTTCTTTTGCGTGTGATGGCAGGACATAGATAAGGATCATGAGAAGCAGGGCGTGTGAGCAGGCTTGTTCTCCATTCCTCTACTGCGCGTTTCTTTTCAACTCGATTCGTAGTTATTTCCATACCAAGACAGTTTTGATCGTTCTGTATGAGCCTTGACCTTGATCCGACCTGATTATCGTCGACCTGAACTTGGGCGCTGATCATCACAGCGCGGCTTGAACCAGAAACCTCTAAATGCCTTGAACGCTTTCAAAAACTGACTTTCCGTCGAGTTAACTTGTTGTCCACCCATTGCCAATGCGGGGTTCAAGACAACACATAGAATCAGAACTCCCTTTTGGCAACTTTGTGGATTTGCGCTCCTTTCGTCAAAAGTTGCCTTCTGCTTGCGGTGCTTGCAGTCTATGGGCGCACTCTATCCACAATGTACTATCCAAAGTGTTCATGTGCATTCAAGTCACATACTCGATTTGTTCAAGGCAGTTGTCAGGCTGCACAGTTCAAGGTGTTTGCTCCAAACGAGAAGTGCACGTTCAAGTTGTCGAACAGATTGGCACTTGTTGTTACTTGCCGAAGGATGATGTGTCTACACCCTACATGCTGGCCATTGTGAGACCTCGCGCCGAGTCTGATGCCTGTCCATTTCCGCCTCGCCGGCGAACGAGTTCAGTCATGTTCATGCGAACGAGAATCGCAATTTTTGTCCACTTGAGGAACGTTGTTTGAAAGAGTGAAGTACATGGAGGGTGAACTCATCAATGTGCCGCAGAAGCATTTGAGCAGAGCATTTGCTTCCTGGAAAGCTCGCGAAAGCACCTCGTGCAAGCGCCCGACTATGATGTGACATTCAACACCTTGAAGCAAATCGCATAAGCAACATAATCTGTGGATTGCACCGCGCAAAGACATTGCCGAATTGCACTGCGAAAGTGTCCAGTATGGAATCCAAGCGCCGCATTGGCGCCCTTTGCAGCCGGAGCTTTCGCTCGCAGAAGTTTCCGCAAAGGGTCTGTTTTTGTGTAAAGCGCAATGCAGAGACTCGGACATTTCTGTGGTCTTCAAGCATGTGGCCATGCCCAAGACGTGCAGACTGAAACTTGTCCAGCACCTGACAAGATGCCCGAACCATTCAGGATCGTTTTTTTTGCGCGTGATCAGAGCAAAAGAGAATGGAATGATGAGTGACTCTTGCCACCTCTCGTCAAAGTGGATGCTCTGTGATTCCCCTTGCTGCGCAAGGAGGCTGGAATGCACTGTGCACTTTGTGAAGCTTCAACAGAAGGCAAAAGTAGAGCTGAAGGTTGAAAAGAGATGGCCTGTCATAGGATTGAGGAAAGCTGTGCTACTTATGTCTGCTTGCCCGCCTCTTCAGGTTTCATCATGTTTTTGTGCGCAGAACAGCAAGTGCAGAAAGAGGGATGGCAGTGCAGCGAATGTGTTTTGGGGGACAGACAAATGCTTGGTTCTACCTTGGTTGCTGTGGGTCGACCTGGATCCGACCTCATTATCACTCTGAACTTCGGCAAGCTGACTGGTCAGAGCGCGGCTTGAACCAGAAACCTTTAAAAGCAATTGAACAGTGTCAAAGCTTGATTTGTTGTGGAATGGATTTGTTGTCAGCCCATTTTGGCAACTTTGTGGATTCGCGCTCCTTTTGTCAAACGTTGCCCTCTGCTTGCGGCACTTGCAGTCTGGTGCACGCTATCCACCATCTACTATCCAAAGTGTTCATGTGTATTCAAATCACATACTCGATTTGTTCAAGTCAGTTCAAGTCAGGCTGCACAGTTCAAGGTGTTTGCTCCAAACGATTTCTTTAGGGAACACTCGGCCACCAGGGTGTTGCCTCTCGATTTCGAGCACCACACTATACCGCTTGCATCCTCGGTTGGTTGCCAAGTATCGGTCTGGTCTCTTTGGGGTTTCCATACACCGGACCGAGAGAACCTTGAGAGCGAAGTTCCAATCCGACCAGGTGGACAGCAGTTGCATTGCCCCCCGACTCCATCGGACAGGGTTGAGGGGATCGGATCTCATGCCACCACGCCCTCCGGGCGACGTCCCATCCGGGCGCAGGCCCCTGCGGCTCCTGGCACAGCTCGGGTGATGAAACACCTCGGCGGAACTCGGTGGTCAACCGGTGGCCCCTAGTAGCGAACCTTGTTCTTAGGATCTCAAAGGATTGGAGACATCGGGTTTCTCCGGTGATGGGGTGACTCTGGACAGGTCGCATGTGGCGGGTCGTGAGGTCGAGCGTGGGGTAGTGGAAGAGCTTGATGGTCCCTTGATGGATTTGATAGCGTCAAATACATCACACCGAAACTTCATAGATCAGAATCATGACGTGAGAAGCGATCCGAAGGCAAGCTGATCATCAGAGCTCGCCTTGAACTGGGCACTTTCAGCCGAAACAACTTCACTTGCACAGTAAGATCTGTGTCCATGAATAGACTCTTCATGAAGTTGATTTGTCCTCGACCCATTGCGAAGTTCAAGAAAACATAGAACTTTTGCGAAGGGTGAAGGCCGTGTTTTTCATGCATGTGCTTTGTAGACTGAAGCTAACATAAAACCGCACGAAGCCTTTCGCGAAAGCACCTCTTACAACATCGTACAGCACCTTCCCGCCACATTCGCGTCGGGGAGAGAGATTCGCAAAAACTTTGGCGGAGGTATGGGTACCTACTTCGTGCAATGTCTCAGTAACATGATTCCCAGGAAAGGACCATGTAGTCCGACTGGAACGCGCCGTTCCGGAGTTGCCCCGCGGAAAGCCTCAAAAGCGTCGGCGAACGACTATTTCGATCATTTTCATGTTTGAGAATCCACATCACTTTGTCCGCTTCAGAAGTTGTGCCAAAGTCATAAGAGGTTATATTCAAAGATGCCTTCTCCCAAGTCCTAGGCCAAATTCTCTGTCCTTTACACGCGGACTTGAGCACAGAAACCAGTCAAAAGCACAACGCCCGAGAAGCAAGAGATGTGTGATTTTGACAACTGCAACTGCAGGCCACTGCAGGCGGTGGTTAACGCTTAGCCTCCGCAAGTTATGGACCTTGACACCACAAAGCACCTGGCTCCAGCAGATCAGGCAGGGTCAACGATGGCTTGCGGCGAAAAGGTGGACAAAAGGGTGACGACGCGGTGCCTAAGAAGTGCAGCGCCAAGCGCGGGTGAGCGACAAGATGGGACAAGAAACAACATATGAACAGGGCCTGCAGGGTTCGCATTTTCTCAGACTTGCAGCTGTTATTCAGTTGTTTGCAAATTTGCAGCAGCAATTGTTACATACCAACATCTGAATCAGACTTGATCCTTTGGCAGCTTTATATGTTGGGTTTCACCCGCGCCAGTAGCAGTCCAAGCCCAAGCATGTAAAGGATCCCACAGGAATAGATATGAATAGATTATATAGACCCCCAATTAGATAGATAGAAAAGTAACACACCTTTCAACATGATTGGAAACTGTTTCTATCTATTTGGGGACCACTACAAAACAACAGTTCATCAACAACTCAGCTGGAGCTATGGCGGCGGAAGAAGCGGCATGCCGCCTGGGCTGGCAGGTGAGACTGTCATCGGATGTCACACCATGAAAGCTGTGCAAAGATGAGCCAAGAAAAGGAACAAAGGGTCGAAAGACGTCCAGAATTGACGAATCTTTTGTGCTGTGAAGATTCAGGAGTGGAATAGTGATAGTATATTGTTGGTGTGCAGCTAGGTAAATGGATTGATGGAGCAATAGGAGGAGACTCAGCAGATCTCTCAGCTGGAGACGAGGGCCTCCACTTTAGTCGGGCTTGAAATACCTTCTACGGGCTAACTAGGAACCGTCCCAAAAGACTCCACAAAATGAAGGGGAACAATTTGGAGGCACAAGTAGAAGTGACTGACACTCCAAAAAGGTGCACGAAATCTGGTCGATTGTTGTCCGTGATTGTAACCGTTTAGGATACGAGGCGTGAATTTCCTCCTTCAAGTCCTTGTGAGGAATGCAATGCTTATGGGGTGCAAACCATATGATAATATAATGAAGGTCAGGGTCGAAAGCAAACCAATCAAACGCCCGGGTCACAAGATTACCGAATCGAAGGCCTTTTCCATATCAAATGAGACCTGTAAGCCATACCATCCACCTACCTGATGTCTCAAGACGTTTCGTCTGGCAAAGTGTGCGGACCTGTCGATAATGATGGGACACAATGAGAAGGCAATCCCATGTGCCTCTGTATGGATATGCACCTAGCGGCATCTATTTGAGGGCAGGCACGGCTTTTTGCATGATGAATTACATTGGATGCCAGTCATGAGCTTATTAATTGGATGTTGAATATATATATATATATATATATAATATGCGAATGGAAGTGCAGCGACACGTACAGTGCAACTTGTACATATATATGTACCATATGTACTTTGGCTCAAGGATCAAGCGACTAGAAAAGGTGCGGTTTCCGTTCCGACGCTACGCCGCTTATGGACCGTCAGTGATAGCTTCAAACTTCGCTGATTAAGATCCACTCGCAGGTTATCAGCCGTACGCGCTCTTTATAGCCGTACGAGCTACACGAGACCAAGAACAAGACTAGTCATTACAGAAACCTGCAATGTCAAGCTCAGGAGGAAATGGAAGCGAACCCTATTCATTCGCTGCTCCTGGTGGTCCCAACACCACTTCGTCACCAGACTCTACAATGGGTACTGATTCATCAGCAAATGCTGACGTTATCACTATGCCTACTGGATCACAAATCTCGGAAAGATCCGTGCCACCGGCTCGGAATCTGACCGATCTTGCACCCGTAGGACCAAGAAGATCGATGAGAGCTACAACAAGATCTACATCGCCTATAACGTCTACCGCGAGATCCCCAAGAAGGAGTATAGAGAAGAGACGTGACGATGATAGAGGAACAAAAGAGCAAAGAAGAGAGATTCAGCTGGGTGAAGAATTGAGATCGGCGAGAAACGCATACAATTTTCTTCATGAAGAATATGAATGCATCCAAGCCGGATACTCACGACTACACCACGAGGCTGAAGTGGAGTTCAGGCAAATGTCTGACTACAACAGGAAGATGCAGGAACATCTACAAGAGATGACACAGGAAGATGAAGGAGCGACAATAAGAATTGAAGAGCTCGAACACAAGCTACGCTTGGCGGAATCGACAGCTGAACATATCTACATGAGATATCAAGAGCTTGCACAAGAAACTCATCAAGAACATTCAGAGCTTGAATCTGTGAAAGCAACGAAGGACAGAATGTCCCAAGAGCTTCAAGCAGCAATTGGACACATCCAAGAACAGAATGAATCTTCATTGGCGATCAATAGAAGATCAAAAGCCATTCAGGATGAGAACACAGCCTTCGTCGGAATAGCTGACCAGATACAAGCTAGAATGATTGCGCTACAGGATGAGAATGTCAACATGCACGAGGTGATCCAACACCAGAGAGAAGAACAATGGAACAGTGAGGTCAGGGAAAGACGTCTTCAACACAGTGTTCATTCATCTCAAGATCAGAGCAATCAGGAAGCTATGGTTATTGATCATCTACGAGGTCAACTAGCTATGGCACGTGGAGCTGAACTCAACGCGAGAGCGGAGATAGAAGAGATGGAAGTGGGCATGAGGATGGAGATATTTGTATGCCAGACTGAAGTCTCTGCTAAAGAAATGGCAGAAATGAAGGCGAGCCACCATGAATACGAAGCAAACGTCGCAAAGGAGGTTATCGCAAAAGGAGAAATATTCAACAACGAAGTCCTAGAAGGTTCCATCCGTGAACGACAACAGTTGAAAGACGCCAACCTCGCTCTATCCGAAGCCAACGCACAGCTGAAAGAGAGAATATGATGAGAGCTCCTATGTTCGGCGATGATGGTGCTGAAATTCAACAGAAGATCAGAGAACTGGAGAATGCGCTATTGGAAAGCCAGAAGGAGACAAAGAATGTCATTATGGAAAATGCGAAATTAAAAGCAGAAGCACGAATGGCACCCATAGTCTCTCGGTACAGCAAGCGTCCTAGTTCCAGAGACCGCGGGTTACCAACCCACGCGTCCGAGGAAGATGAGATTCGGAACGCAGAAGAGGAGGCGAAGCACTACAAGGACGGGTACAATGAAATGACAGAGAGCCGAGATGAGATGTATGAATGGTATGCCGAAACCCACAATGAGTACGCCGAGGAAAGAGAGAAATCAATTGAGCTATCCGAGGCGAACAAATCATTGAGGGACAAGATTTCAGAAGCAGAAGCATCCTCTTCATCTCATCTTGCACCGGCAACCTCTACAATCATGAAAGTATCGAGGAAGGAAGAATCAAAGATAAACGTTCCGTCATGGCCCAGGATCAATGATCTTGGACTATGGAAGGCAAATCTCATTCAATCGATCATCATTGCGGCCAATGATTCAGATCAAGAGCCCTGGATCGACTGGATCAAAGAAGCCATGGACGATCCTGATCCGGACAAGTTTGTCGACTCAGGAGACCAAAGATTCCATTCAATCGATGCCAAACTCGGCCTAGCTCTTACCAAGGTCGTCATGGATGCGAAAGATGATGGTTCAGGTGTAGCTATGAAGTTGAGGACGGATCAATGCAAAAGGGAGAACATCAAGCCTCATAAAGGGAAGAGAGGTCCTAGCCCTGATCCTTATGAATTTCAAGACAACATCAAATGTGGAAGTCTTATATACTTCAATGCACCTCTACCAACTAGAATATCAAGGAGACAAGAACTTATCGTTGTTCTTCCACACTTGGGATGAGATTCTGGCAGGAATGAAGCCCGTTGACGTCCCGAGCGACGAAACTCTTCGGGATCTCCTATGGAGAAAGATCAGGAACTCAAACCTCATGGCATACGACATCAGCGCCTACAACAGCATGAACGACGATGATGCTAAGAAGACATACAAACATCTACGTGATATGATCAGAAGGCACATCGAACGGCAAACTGAAGACAGGATGATCCTGGAAAAGGAGAAGGCAGTGAAGAATGTGGCCAATATCTTTCAGAATCTCAAACCAGGCGGACCTGCTCCAAAACTGAAAGCTGCACCAGCTGATCCGAAGAAGAAACCAAAAGGGCAACAAGAACAGGTTGTCTCAGAAGACGCTGCTGCAGTGAAGCCGAAACCCAATCCCAAGAAGCATCCTGAAGACAAGAACAAAAAGGGAAAGGGGAAAGGTAAAGGTGATGGAAAGGATCGCAGCCGAAGTCCGAGTACAGACAAGAAGAAGATACCATGCAAATACTTCGTGAAAGGTAACTGCACTATGGGGAAAGATTGCCCATTCAGTCACAAGAAACCCAGATCACCATCCAGAGGATCTTCTGTCGGAAAGAATGACAAGCCAGTATGTTGGATGTGGATTCGAGGAACTTGTGACAAAGGGAAGGATTGCAAGTTCTACCATGACCCAAAAGCCTCTCCTAAGAAAGGGATATCTGCACCAGCTGACTCAGGAGACGATAGGCCAAAGCCCAAGGCAAAACCCAAACCGAAGCCTAAGGCGAAGCCTGGAGCCCCAGCCATTGACGGTGAACTCTTCATGGACGAATCCGAAGATGAAGGGATTGCTGCATCCGCCAAGGCAAGAGAAGGAGGTGCAAAAGTATCCTTTGATGAAGAGACTTGTGAGATCATGTTGAACGAAGCGATCTACTCAGTCAGGAACAAATGGAAGGTAGTAGAAAGGAAACCTCTACGTCCAGACATCAAACGATACGATGAGAAAGAGCTCACCTGCTACACGAGGAAAGAACAAATCAGATTTGAAGAAAAGGTCGCAGAGGCAAGAGGCATATTGATGGTCCCCTACACTGAGACCAAGAGGGTCCGAATACCAATTGGACCAAAGGGTGACCTAGCGGTCACTATGTCTTTTGACGAAGATGACGGCCTAGTTTTCCATCATAAAGTCATTCCTCATGTATGCGAGGGAAAGAAAGATCATGCAGACACAAAGACATTGTCTATTCCAGCCAAAGGGTCAAGAACAAAGTTCATCATGGACACAGGATGTGGGTATGATTTGATATCGAAAGGCAGAGCCAAGAAATTAGGTCTGGAAGTGAGAGAAAGCGACCAATCAATGTCATTCTATACTGCAAATGGAGTGACATCCACAAAGGGAGTCGCCGACATTCATTTCGACGAATTTGACTCTACCTACTCCCCATTCGTCTTAGATGAGTCTCCTTCAGTACTGTCTGTTGGAAAGAAATGCATGGAGGAAGGTTACACATTCATATGGCCAGCCTGCGGCAACCCGTACATGGTTTCCCCGAACTACAAGAAAATCATGTTAGAAGTAGAGGGAAACATCCCATATATTGTCAAGGGCAGTGACTTCTGTAACCCCACCGACGATGTAAGGGCGGAGATGATCGCAAGGTTCACCCTAGGAGAAGGTGAAGCTGATTACCAATCGGCTTTCATCAACTGTGATGTGGATCCTCAAGGCGTCATGTGTGATGATGACGACCTCCCTGTGATTGAGCCTCCAAAAGTCAAAAGACGAAAGAGGAATAAGAAGTTCAAGGCATCTCCTGGAGAAGAAGATGAGGTAGGATCAGATGTCGCCGGAGAAAGTGAACCAGAAGCTGACGATGATGATGCAGATGACATCGAGGTGGATATTGTTGACGGTGCAAGCAGAATGGTGAGAAGAGGAACTCTGAAAGCAGATGCCAGGAAAATCGAACATCTACTCACACACCGTTACAAGAATCCCTACTGTGAGTCATGCATCAGAGCAAAGATGAAACACTTCAAGACGCATCGAGGAGCGTTCAAGAAAAAGCTCAAAGCTTTTGGGGATCTGGTTACCTTTGATTTTGTCGATACGAGGAACATCCTTGATCAAGGGATCAGTACTGATCGAGAGATCTTCGTCATTCGTGACAGGTACACAGGCGTCATATGGGCCTATCCGTCGAAAGAGAGGTTTGCCAAGGACGTGGTCAATGCAATAAACCACTTCAAAGGATTGAAGAAGATCAAGATTGCTTATGCCGACAAAGCCCCAGAGTTTGAGACGGCTATGAAGCAGCTGAAGATCCCATTCGATCATTCTCTACCGAATCATCCTCAGAACAATTCTCTGGCGGAGAGGAACAATCAGTTCATTATGATGACAACCGCAACTTGCCTCTTGGAAGCGGGATTACCACCATGTTTCTGGAGCTATGCAGTAGAATGCGTCAGCCATCTTTTGAACATTGAGGAAGGAGAGAACGGAGTGAGCCCTTGGTACAAGCTACATGGAAAAGAGTTCCATGGAGAGAAGATCCCCTTTGGTGCAAAGGTCTTCTTCATGCCGAGCAGTCAAGGAAGGATTGAGCAGAAGCACAAGTTTGATCCCAAGGGAATCCCAGGTATTTTCGCCGGATACGAGATCAAGCCCGGGATGAACTGGTCGAGACAATATAGAGTGCGGAGTCTTGAAACTTTTGCACATCAAAGCCTTGCATTTGATGCCAATCGCCCTATCAGAAAGCTACTCACACCACAGCTCACGGAGACCCTGGTATTCCTCGCTCCCATCGAATTCCCGTTGAAGGAAGGATATGAGAAGATCAACAACACGTTGGAAGGCATGAAGATCCGTGACAGGAGAGATGGAGAGCCAGAGGTCGGAGATCCTAGTCGAATGGTTGACTATGGAGATTACGAACCAAGTGAGCGCAGTATGGATTTTGAGGAGCTTGCGGAAAGGGAGATTAGGGATGAGGACGACGAAGACGCCATTGAAGATCATGAAGCAGATGATGAAGAACGAAATGATCCCGGTGGTGATGATGATCCAAAACCTGATGGCGGTCACTCCAAAATATTGTCCAAACCTGCCAAGGCGAAGGTACCACCTTCGACCGGCAGGGAAGATCACCCGCCAGTTGGAGATCCTTCAATGGAACACATGTCCGTGGGAAAGGCAAGTGATGGTATCATCTACTTGAATGATGATGGTGAGACCGTGAAACTGGACAGAAAAGGGAATCCATATAAGGTTGGATCAGACGGAAGAAGGTTCTTCAGGTCATCACCGAGACCAAGATCAAAATATACTCCAGAAGAATGGAAAGCGTTGTCTATATCTGATAGAGCTATCGCTGAGAAGAAAGAAGCTCTCGAGAAAGAAAAGATGAAAGAGAGAGAGAGTAAAGGTGCGGGATCCAGCAAGGACAAAAGGAAGAAGAAAAAGAAGGAGGACAAGGATGATGATCCTAAGGACGTATCGCCCAACATCTTCATCGATCTGAAGAAAGATCGGACGCTGATCACCGATGACGATGACATGGGGGGCTATAGTCCATCTTCGGCATCTACACTTTCCACAGAACTCCCAAGCGACGACGATTACTTAGTCGAATGGGAGGAATGGACGAGTGTGGAGAATGGGTTCGGCCCACGTGCTACTTGGGATCCACTCAATATCATTGATATCAACAGTGGAGAAATCCTCAATGATATGGCAGTAGCATATGCAATGCCAACGGAATCCAATAGATGCACAACCGAAGATTTCACAAAGAACTTGAAAGATCATCACTTGTCATTCCCGTCAATGCCGTGCATCAACTCGATCTCCAAACATCGAGAAAGATACACATATGCCGACGCAACGAACCCGATGAGTGCTTATCGGAACCTGTTCAATGCAGCAGTCTCCAGACCTGTTAGTCGAGCAGAAATGCTGAAGAATCCCAAGGCCAAAGCCTCAATGAGAAAAGAATGGTTGGGACTTCATGAGCAAGGAGCGTTCGACTTCTCTGTGATTCGGGAGTATCACGACGTAAAACAAGAAGCGCTCACTCTGAAGCAGGTCGTGCACTTTGCAAGGGTCCATGGCATCATTGTGGAAAAGAACTACCAGTTGCCAATGAGTGATGAGAGACGAAAATTTAAGGGAAGAGGAGTATTGCTAGGAAACAAAGTGAAGAATCAGAATTGGGAAGCAGCTTTCTTTCAGGACTTGGGCAATTCACCAGCATCCTTTGAATCTTCTAGATGGGCAGATTTCTATGGATGTGTTCCCGGACATTCGGTCAAGCTCGCTGACGCGATTCAGGCATACATTCAGGCTTCTCTTACGGGACCGCCCTGTTGGGTCGAGTTACCGTCAGACGCGTGGCCAGATGATGTTGATGTATCAAAGTATCATCGACCAGTGGTACGCCTCCTCAAAGCCTTGTATGGACATCCGGACGCAGGTACAACGTGGGAGAAGCACTGCGATACGCAGGTGCGCCAACTTGGCTTCAAGCCAATTGGTGATGAATGGCCATCAATGTATTTTCATGAAGGCCTGAAACTTCTTCTCGTTATATATGTGGACGACCTGAAACTTGCCGGACCAACCGAGAACATGACCAAAGGATGGTCTATGCTACGAACGAAACTCAGGATTGAGCCCGAGACTGATCTTGGACTTTATCTCGGCTGCATGCTCACACGAGGAGAGTCCAAACTCCACGATGGAACAGTAGTCAACACCGTCTCATACAACATGGAAGGATTGTTGAAACTGTCCGTCGAGAAGTATTTAGACATTGTCGGTCATGATACAAAATTGAAGAAGGTCACGACACCAAGCGTCCCAGAAGAAACCAAACCTCATCCCGCACGAGCACCCGCTCCAGGGAAAGAGGCCGTTACGTGTCCATGGTGTGCTAACACCTTTGACCCCAAGTATTCTGGTAAGTTGCATTCCAAGTCCGAATCTGACGTCACTCCGGACGATGGAAACCGTGGTTCTTTGGCGCCACACGCAGCGAGTATACTCATGAAGTTGTTGTATGCTGCCAGAGTTGCTCGATTCGATCTATTGAGATCAATCAACATGCTGGCCAGGAATGTGAATAAATGGACCAGCAATGATGATGCTCGTTTGCATCATCTCATGTGCTATGTCAACAGCACTCTAGACAAGCGCATGATTGGATGGGTTGGCGATCCGATCGCAACTCTCTCAGTCGGAATCTTCGCTGATGCTGATTTTGCTGGTTGCGGTGAGACCCTTCGTTCCACGTCGGGCTCTCACATGCACGTACAAGGTAAGCATACACGATTTCCCATTGCTGGAGGGAGCAAACGTCAAGGATGTATCAGCCATTCAACACCTGAAGCAGAAATAGTCGCGGCGGATTCCACTCTCCGCAACTTTGGGATACCCTCCATCGGCCTCTGGCAAACGCTCTCGGGCAAAGCTCCTGAAATATTGTTCCATGATGATAATCAAGGTATGATTGGAGTTGCCAGAACCGGGAAGAATCCCACCATGCGTCATCTTGAACGCACTCATGGGATATCCATTGTCTCATTGCGTGAACATTTTCAACAGGACCATTTCGCGCTGCTCTACGAGATCTCCCACAAGATGTGTGCTGATATTCATACAAAGGCCTTTCGGACTCCACTTGCGTGGCGCCGGGCTTGTATGTTGATCAACCTTCTTGACCCAGAGGATTTGAGCTCCAAAGAGTTGGCTGACATGGTCTCTCCATCAGTCGATCATAAGAAAATCGATCATCAAATCTTTCAGACTAAGACGGATGACATTCCTAATTTCCCATACACTCAGACTCCGGTCTTGCCTCGTGCAGTCTTTGCAAAAGGAATGACAGGAAAAGAAGGTGTCCAGGATCTCCCCAATGGAGATTGCATCTATGTCGTCAAAGTCCCAGTCTATTATCGTCGCTTCCCGCCGGGTCGTTACATACCGTCAGACACGTGTCGGAGTACATGGGTCCTTGTTAATGGTTCCTGGAATTGTGTGGAACGAGAAGCTACGCCACTGCAGCAAGCCTTGCGCTTTGATCATTGGGTCGAACGTGCATGCTTCCTGTATCATGCCTCCAAGGCATCCTCATCTCCAGAGGCGGGCGCATGCTTATCTCAATCTCCGTTCCTGGCCTTAGCCAATGTTCCTTGGACTCCAGACGCTGTGCTACAGTTTTCTATTGCCTCCTTGTCGACTGATCCAGCTTTGCTCCAGTCACAAGAGGTTCCTATCAACAATTGTCATCCTGCCACCCTTCGTGTGATCAACACGCTTCTACGTCTTGTTCATGGGGGGAGTGGGGGGCAGGACGGTGCATCAATTCGCGCTTTCGGTGCGGTGCAAGACCATTTTGCGCGCCTGGATTCGAAGGGGAAAAAACCCAAAAACAAATAAAAATTACCGAGATGAATGGCGACGCGATGGCGACACACTCACCCGAGTGCATAATGTGCCGAGAACACAAGAGTTTGTCCCTAGTGAAGACTCACACTGTCCTGTCCGGCTGTCGGATCTGTCTGATTATCGTAGGACTGAGAAGTACTACAAGAGCGGTAAGGACACAAAAGTTGATACCTGGCGTTTCAAGGGTAATTCCGTAGGTAAGGACGATCCATGGATAGGAAATACAACATTCCTGATCGTTTCCAACGGTCACGGACACAGCCCACAACATGAAACGACAGACAACAGCAATAACAAGCAAAAGGGCGATGTCACGGCGATTGCAACAGGCATACAAGCGTGGGGGATGAACACCATTGCCCACGAGCACATGTTCATTGCACAAACAGCAAAATATGTTGCAAGTGACACACCTCCGGGAAGAAAACCCGTGTTGCATTTGGTCTTACAAAGGAGATCAGGACGGTCACACAAATATCAGTTCGAACTCCATCAGCAAGACGTCAAGGGTCCTCAAGATATCTTTGATAGATGCATCATGCTACAAGAGCTCGAAAGAAATGTCCCATGTTTAGTCCTCATGTGTGCTGAAGAACAGAATTGGTTTACCTTTCTCCAGACTTGTTTGAAGAAGCAGTTCATGAACATCGTGACAATCACAGAGGACGACGATGCCTGCTCTGCTTATGGCATCAATAAAGTGAAAGCATGTGTCCGGTCCAGTCTTGATTGTGTCTTCTTTGCGGGTCCTTGCACTGGTGGTTCTGCATGGAATCGCTTGAATAGGACTGTAAGTATAAAGGCCGAAATGCAGATTGAGAAACATCAAGAGTTGTATTGGTCGTTGTGGAATTGCTTTGCCCATGCACTTGACCATGTATTCGCAATAGGAGCATGTGCGCTTACTGAGCTACCTAGAAGTTGCGAGTATTGGAGAGATGATAGAATGACAACTCTGATAGAAGGCACGGAATCACACGTACATGACTTCGACGGATGTATGTATGGCCTCGCAACTCATTATGGTCATAGAAATATACCCATCAAGAAGCCGTGGAGGATTGTGTCGTGGGGGGTGCAGTTTCAAAGTTTGATGAAGAAGTGTGATCATAAACATCAGCATGCACCTTGTGCCGGAAGAGAAACGAGAGTAACTCAATTGTATACTCTTAGAATTGCGCAGCATATGATAGAGACTTTGAACAAACGTGCATTGTCGTTGTGGAAGAAGCAGCATGTGGCCAGCCGTGCTCCTGTGCTTTACGATTGGTCGCGGTCGCCGCATCCTTCCATGTCAAACGGTAACCCATGTTCAGAAGTCAATATCAATAAAAGATTTGACAAGATCATTCAGTCGGTTCACGATTCTAAGAAGAAGAAATTCACTTGTGAAAACAACCATGACACTCATGATTCATGCGCCAGTGTCATTACCTTTCACAATCATCTTGAGCAAGATTTTGAGATCAACCAAGCTAGCCATTTTGGTGCCGGCGTGATCCAGCAATTTGCCAAGAAGAAGTTCGCTGAGTTCCATCCAATCACTGTTGGGCTGTCACCGGCAACCCTACCACAAAGGGGGAACTCATTAGCATTCGTGAGCCATTCCTGGAGATTGACAACATCCCTACATCGTGGAGATTGTGTAGTCAACATGTTCCGTTCTACTGTTTATGGGGCCACAGGGAGGAGCATGGCCTCAGCCAAGAAGCTGAAAGAACACCTCCAGAAATTGGATAGCAGACGAGGGGAGAGTCCTACACTTGTTCCTAGACAGTTCGTCGAAGACATGGACCCAGGACAAGCTCTGCAACTGGCAGAGAAGTGGATGGAGAGAGGGGTACCACCCGTCTACTCTATCAGCGCTTGTTATTGTGCCGTTGAAGCCAAGGGTGGAACCATCCAAGAGCGCCTCGTGAGATCCCTCAGAGTGTTGCTCAGCAAGTATGACCCAGAGACGGACGACGGCAAGGAGGTAACAAGGGCATTCTTTGCTGGAATAAAGAGGGTGATCGGCATCGTCAAGAGTCAAGAGCGACAGGTACGACCAGAACACAAACCTCTTGGGCCGCCACCTCCTCCTAATCCGGAGCACTTTCCCTATGAGGCGTTTGCATCCAATGATGTTTGGGACAGGTTGGAATTATTTGCAGACAATCTCTTGGCTTTATTCATGCCGGAACCCTTCAACCAAGAAGCACCAGTCAAAGGGATGTTGGCAGACCTGAATGAGAAGGTCGCCAAACGAGGCATGAAAGGTATCAATTCCACTGCGATGTCAAAAGATTCACTTCTAGACATCACGAGGGACGGGTACTTCTATGATTCCATGAATGATCTGCATCACAGGATACCCATTGAAGGTCGTAGCAGCAACTACATGGCAATGACCGGCGAACATTGGGAACGCAGCTGCAGATACATCAGCTTGGCGGGTGCGTCATTGGGATTTGCATTGAGGTTTCGCAACGAGAATCATCCCGAAGATCTCACATCTTTGACTGACCTCATTCAGATCATTGCAAAAGGGCAATCGGGAGGAACCTTGGAAAGATGTGCCGCAATCAACAATTTCCAGTGCATCCAAGCGTTGTATCAATGCATTCATAGGCATGTCATTGAGCACTCTGCCATTTCCCTCAGATCTGAAACGAATGCGCAGATGCTCGCTGCATTCCAGCATTTGAAAGAATGGTTTCCAGAGGTGAAACCGGATGTGTGGACAGCAGGTTACAATGTTCTTGGTGCTGAACTAGGAGTCCATCGAGATCTTCTCGCAAGGGACACATCGATCAGTATCTTGAATCAGTACATTGCAGAGCTCCATTTATCCGAAGCCAACCTGGATGAAGAACCAGATCTGGAGACCTTGGGCAAGCCAAAGGAGAAGATCTACTTAACCTTCGAGAATCCCTCAATCGGACCACCCAATCTGAAAGATTTCAGTGCGGTGGAACCTCAATGGTTGTGTCAATTTCGGATCCATCATGCCAAGAACAAAGGGCTTAGTCAGGATGAAATCACCAAACAGATGAGGGAGGAAGCAAGAAGGGCAAGAGATCAAAGTAGAGCACCAAAGAATCGTGATGACTATACCCAGACTTTTGGAGGAAAAGGAAGTTCGGTACCACCGGGCGGTCCTTACACTTCATCTAGTTCAGGTCCTAGGCCACCTTGGGAAAGGAACAATGAACAATGGGATCCTTGGTCATCCGATGTACCTCATGGAGCGTATGATGTTCCACGACCTCCACCGAAAGCTCCGCCAAAGTGCAAACCCATGCCGAAGCCGAAACAGCCTGCACAGCCAAAAGAATGGTTTGTCACGCTTCCTCCTGAAGGTGTGACGACTATCGGGTGCAACGGTATGGACTACCTTGGCAAACCCATCATATTCAATCTCTGGACTTATCGAAGCAGTACCACTGCTTACGCTACAGCTCCGTTTGCTGGTCCTCGTACAGCCGAGCCAGGAAGAGATTGGAGACAGTATGTGAGAAGGCTCACGTATTATGTCGGGGTGACTTTGGGTGGAAATTATAGATCGAGTTCATCAATGGGGCTTCAACCTCTCACCGATTCTCATTTGAGGACAAAAGTGAACGAGAGCGATGGTTTTTGGACAAAGCTCTATGTTGAGATGGTTGAAGAGTTCGATCTGACAAGTTGTTTTCAGTATCCCTCAGCAAGGGCCATGGTACTTATCCTGAAGTTGAACGATGTGCCAGAGGAGGCCGCATATCACATCAAGTTCCTTTCATCCAAAGTTGGGCGCCACACCGAGGAGAAGGACAAGGTGATGATTGACGGGGATACAGGAGTCATGGATGTTGATCATTTGAGTGGCCAGATTAGAGGAGTCGGTACCGGACACACCATTCTTGTGACAGACCTTGACTATGCGACTAGAGCAAGTTCGTCAAAGAAAATCACGACGATGCAGTACGGTATCCGAACTGAGATGGCATTCGAAAATTGCTGTGTATTCCAAGTTCAGGGAGAAAGGCATCAAGACATCCTGGATACTCTTGATAGAGTAGTCGTTTTCTTGGAAGAACATGGACAAGATCAGGGGGACGGTACAACCGTCCACATCTGGCTGTGTCTTCATTGTACGTTTCCGAACGGCAGCACACTGAGGTTGACCGAGGCGACATTCAAAGAGTTCTCAAGGAAGTTGGCTGAGAAAGTCCATTCGATCGGACAGCTCCTGACTACTCCAGTATTAGTGAACATCCAGCCAGATTCAAAGTTCTTCGGGCCAGCAAGATATGATCACAGTCACATTGTCACCGACATTGTAGACCAAGTGAGACGAAGTGGTGCCTTGGCCACCAAATCGTCACGTGCCTGGAAAGCTATGTACTCAGTTGCAGGTGCTCCCAGTGCGAACTATATCACAGGCGGCGACAAGAACAAGATTTGGGCTGTGATGGAGAAACAACTCACGAGAGAAAGGGTCATCCTATTGTGTTCAATGAATAAAGTTCATGTCAGTGCTTTGAACAACATGGCAGAGGACGAGATCCAGGTCCCAATTTCTCAGGACAACTTCGACAGGTACTTGAACGTTGCTATGTCGGCAAGTGATGGGCAACCGAAGAAGACCAGCACGAAGCATACTGTTGGTGGGAGCTTCAGTCAAGGTACCGAATGGAGGGACATCAGATTCGTTCTGAAAGATCCGGAGCCTGAGGAGGACAGGATGGAATATTGGATGACGGGAAATCGGAGAGTTGAGAATTACAAAGCCACTGCAGATGCCGCACCATATCTTTGTGAAGATTGCAACAAACATGATGCATCCGAGGATTGGAACACACACAAAGACAATAGAAGCCATTGTGTGAATTGCAACTTCAACTTTTGGTGTGTTCAGAGCGGCACTCCCACGATTCAACAAGAAAGAGAAAGCATTTGGGAAACTGCAGTGAGAGTTAGAGTCCTTTGGGAGAAGAATGCTGAATGGAACCGTTTGTATCCAGCGCAGAATCTCCGTGAATTCATGGTCGAGGGTGCGATGATGCTATCCAGGAAGAATCCGCCTTGGATTCAAGGAGCATTGAAAGCTATTTCGCATCATGGTGGAATCAGAGCCCCGTCGGAACTTGTGGAACAGTACTGTACCCAAGGGAAGGGATCCACTCTTTTCATCCACCGAGACTATGATCCAGACAGTGAAGACTATGGCTTCCGAGCGTATATGGACTATGGGAATGTGGCGTACCACGACTACATCCAATATTTCTTCACGCACAAGGAGTACCAGGACGTCTTCTCGTTGAATGAATATAGGACTGTTACAAATTCTGAGCTTGCGGGCGATATCATGGAGTTTTGGACTGGTGTTCTCGAACTGGCCGGCATCTTCAAAGACACGCTGTTCGAGGATTGGGCTCAGATCAATGAATGCAGAAGAGGTATAGAAATGTCTTTTCTTCACTTCTATGCAGCGAGCCGAAAATCAATCAATGACAACACCAAGAGGAATAAACCTTCAGGGCTCCATGTTACAGCTGAAGAACAAGCCTGTATCGATGCCGTCATGTCCAGGTATGCTACCAGACCAGAGTTCAGGAGAATGGTACGACTGGCCATAGCCCCAGAGCCCAAAAGAACGTCTACGGAAGAGCCTGATGTAGAGATGAAGGATGGCGAAGCCGACCCTGCGAGTACCACTCCAGGAGTCGAGGAGCCTGAACCACCTACGCCTGAGCTTGATCCGCAAGACTACAAGGATGGGGAAGGTCGTTCAGTATCCCCGACGAAAACATGGTCGCACCACCCGACATCGAATCCAGATACTGAAGAACGGAAAAGAGCTGCCAAGCGCAGTGGGCAAGGTACAGCAACCGCTTCCAACTGGAAAACCGCCTATGACAACCTCAGAAGGGTCAGAGCACGCGCAGTGAGCCAAAAGGTGTGCTATTGTTGTGGTTCAAACCAACATCACCTGGCTATTTGTCCCAACACTGAGAAGAAGGACGAGTTGATGAACTCATTCTCTCACATGGAGGACACTATGCGCAAGTGCTTCACCGAGGACGACAAGGCAATCATCCGACGTGATGTTGAAAGCCGAAAGAGGAAAGCAAAGTCATCCAAAGACGTCGAAGACGAGGACTACATGGATGTGGATGATGAAGATATTGAACTTCCCGAAGAAGAGCCGGAACTAGGAGGTAAGGTACCACCTCACTCTCCGAGAGCCAAAGGTAGACCACACTCGTCAGACTCTGCAAAAGAGGAATACGCGAAAGCGGTCGAGGCAACCAAGAAGGCCTTTGGGAACGCCAGTTTCGTCACCAGATTCAAAGAGCCCGTCGACCTCTTTGACATTGCCGATGACAAAGAAGGAGGAGAGTACAGGGTCGCAAATCACAGGGTTGATAGATCAGGTCCTAATGGAAAGTGGGAACTTGATGCACTTATTCAGGAGGCTGCAGCACTCGGAATAAAGATGCCCAAAGTGAAGGACCTTGCTCCTGACCCACAACAAGTTCAAAAGGTTGGATATCGGCAGATTGAGGTGACTTGCGATAAAGGAAGCATCGAGATAATTCCACAGTATGGAGTTACATTCTATGTGGAGTACTGGAATGGACCGAAGAGAGATGCAACTTTCACGGATCCACCAAAGATGAACCCAGCAACTCGCATCGACAAGTTCAGCGAGGAGAGTCAGCGGGTCAACGAGGTTAGCCATAGACTCAATAGACTACTCAGGCATGGAGTGGGAAAGCATAATGGGATTCAATCGCACCGCGGTCGAAAACCTCATGTGTCCCCGAAGTGCAATGAGGGTGGATGGGTGAACATCGATGAGATCCTGGAATATGACCATGTCTTCAACGATGGTGTCGATATCAGTACTATCTCAGATGATCAACGTGAGCAAGATGTCAAGACAGAGCGATACCAGTATTTATGCAAGGCGATGTGGCATGCAAAGAAGTTGCAGAACAGAGTACGCTATCAGATTGCCGCCATTCGTATCTCAAGGGAGGATGTCTCACTCGAAGAGGAAAGGCAATACTGGGCAAACCTCATGTATTACAGCGCAGATGCACCGTCATTTCTGAAGCATGAACGTTGGATCGTTCCTTGTGCAATTCGAGCTGTTGCCTCTCACAATTCTGGAAGAGAGACTGTTCTTGAAGAGGATGTGTCAATATATCCTGTGTGGACTTCACATCTCATTCCAGAGAATGTGGCAATGCAGCTTGGAGGAAGCTTTCACATGACATCGCTTTCCAATATTGAGTCAATCATGAAACTAGGAATTGTCCCTGGTGGAACGGAGGGATATAGAGGTAGTGTTTTCTTCAACCACTTTGCGCCGTGGGATGATCGATCATCAAAGATTCTGAGATCAAGATGGCCAAGAGTGGGAATGCCCGTTTGCCTTTATGTTCCAATCATGACTTTGAGGAAGCTTGGGGGAAGAATTTCGGAGAATTCCTACACTGTTGTTTTTAGAGAAGTTCCATGGAGATGTGTACGAGGTGCTTGGTATTGGGACGACTACGTTCAGGCATGGAGGAGACTCCTGCTGGGAAGCACTGGAGAGCAAGTTGTTCTAGCGGCACGTCATGGACTTTGGGTTGCTCAGAAGCATACCATCCTCGAGAGAGCCGACGAAGTCACGAAGTCAGCCTCGGCGACAGATGACAACGTCCAAAAGCTCGTGTCCCTTATCGATGAAGTACAATTCGATGACAATGGAGAGCTGATCGAGGATTCCATCAGTGAGGAAACTTGGGACGAAATCATCTCCAGAACATGTGAAGGGTATCGCAACGTGGATGGCAATATTTTGTGTCCATCATGTATGCATTTGACTTCTTCATCTTTGTCCGTGTGTCTATCTTGTCAAGGCAGGCTACTCTCGTGTGGTATTCGCAACACTGTCATTTCCGATTCACCCGTTGATCTTGTGAGCGACGATGAAGAGGAAAAGAAGGAAGAGAAGGAGCCTGAAGATGATGATCAAGATATCTTGGACCAGGCCACTATGGACGAGATCAGAAAGGCTTGGGAAGAAGACATTGCTCAAACTGAAGCAGCTGACGACGACGAGGACATGGACAATCTAGATCCTTCCAAACCGTCTGATGGTGCAGAAAACTTCAAGAGTGACAATGTCGAGACCCCATCTTTCAATGAGGACGAGATCGACTACGGTCGTGATTCTGATCTAGAAGATGAAGACGAACGAAACGTGATCATCGAGATCCAGAGGAGCACACAACAATATGAGGGGAAGAAATGTCAAGATGGTGAACCCGAGGATGAAGACGTCACCGACGACTTACATCCGGAGGCGAATCGACCGACAGATCGTGATGAACCGGGATACTATGCACAGCATGGAGCGACCGAGTTCAATCCCGAAGAAGGAAGAGACAACGAAGATCTCCCCATCTATTGTCGAGTACCGGAACCTCGAATCTATGCGCATCAAGAGAGAGCCTACTGTCAGGACGTCTCCGTGAATGCATCGGGTTTGATGGATAGGTATGTGGTCAAATGTGTGCTGAACATGATCTCCCTGATGTACAAGAGCTACTATTGCACCAGCCTTACCGACTTCAAAGCAAATTGGAAAAGGAAGCGACTGGATGTGATAAGCAAGTTCGGTACAGAGGATTTCACTGAAATCGATGACGATGGGAGACCATTGGATCCAACAGATGACATGATGAGAATCTTTGCCAACGAAAACAAGATTACGATTGAGGAGGCCTGGCACCGATTCAGAGGAGAGCAATTCATTTGCAAGGTGGCACTCGTGATCCTATCATTTGGTCATACTCCGTACTCCTTCAAGAAGGAATATGGCAACTTCGAATACTCCACCAACTTGACTGACGTCCAGCTTGAGGAGTTGAAAGCGAAGAAAGCCAGCGCAATGACTGAATTGGTACAGAAGTGCATCCATGCGATTTATGGTTGTCGGACATATTCTTACTTTAGAACCGACGTTACATCACCCAACCACAAGGTGATCGATCCTCTGGACATCATGTACTCGAGAATGAAGAGCAAATGGGAGAAGTCTATTCTGCTGATCATTGATCAACATGAGATCAGGTTGCCCCCACACGCTCAGAATGTCGTAGAGTCAATGGCCAGAAATCCCAACATTGGACATACAGAGAGATGGATGAGCGTGGTAGAACAGAAGCATGTTCAAGCTCTTACCGATCGTCTAGGCTTTGGAGATAGGGCCAAGGAGATTCAGGGCAAGAAGAAGCAGGCAGCCAAGGCAACAGCTAAGTCAACATCAACGACTAAGTCTGAAGCGAAAGCAGCATCTTCGTCAAGAGCTGAGGCAAAGCCAGCATCTACACCCAGAACCGAGGCCAAGCCGTCGTCAGCACCAAGTGAGGAGCCAAAACCTTCAAGAGCACCTAAGAGTTTCGGGCCCTCATCAGCAGAGGAGAACAAGGCGAAGGCTGCTCCAAAAGCCAGACCACACGATAAATCACCATCCAGTGCTACCGATGTGTTTGAGCAAGCTTTGCAGGAAGATCTTGCCGCCAACGCACATGCAGCAGAAGGTACAACTTCTTCATCATCCCGAGGACATTCCAAAGGAGGAGGCCAATCTGGAACATCTTGGAGGCCGGCGCTAACGCAAGAACGTCGCGAAGTACCTCAACCTTCTGAAAAGGGGAAGGGAAAGAGCAAGTCCAAGGGAAAGTCCAAGAAGGGAGAAGATGATCGGCGGGATGCTCAGGGCAGCTGGGATCATCGTGGATGGAGAGGTTATCGCCAGTGGTGATTTCTTTGAACGACTATGAGGATACCATGCAAACCAGGGAGGAAGTCATTCACCGGATGTCTATCTGATCTGAAACGCTGTAAGTGTATCATTGCAAATCATCGGATTGACGATTTGATACCATGAGCATAATGGAAGGTAGACAGTCACCGACTGTCTCTCCGACTTGCCGTTCTGTAAGTGTATCCAAACCAAAACCTACATCTTTTGAGAAGTGTGAAGTCAGTTGCCGATGTGACATCTACGTGGAAGTCACCAGTTCGGATCTACATCAAAGCGATGCTCTTTTGAGTGGATACTGAGCGAGGCCTCGTGACTGTCTCACTTGTTCAATTCGATTTTTTCATAGGTTCTGAGCCATAGTTGCACACTTTATATGTAAAAGTCCGCTTTAGTCCAGCATGTTTCGTAGTATGAGCCTCATATGAGTCTCGCGGCAAATCATACAATTTCTTTTGTAGCACTTACATCCCTAAATTTTCGTGTGTGATCGGAACATATTGTTGCCGTTCACATGGGGGGTGCGAATGGAAGTGCAGCGACACGTACAGTGCAACTTGTACATATATATATGTACCATATGTACTTTGGCTCAAGGATCAAGCGACTAGAAAAGGTGCGGTTTCCGTTCCGACGCTACGCCGCTTATGGACCGTCAGTGATAGCTTCAAACTTCGCTGATTAAGATCCACTCGCATAATATATCTTAAGGCAATTGGATCAGAAGGAATTTTATTGGGCTTAGAGATGAGATATATGATATATCTAACCCGTGGTCTATTGGTCCAATGCTACTCCACCCTTGGCCTGATATTTGGGGGGGAAGGGGGGAAGGTAGGGTGTAGGTAGTTTTTTGTAGTTTGTTGACAGGTTTAATTTTTTGAAAACAATATTATTGCTGATGTGCAGCAGTTCTCTTTTTCTGCCAAACTTGATGGTAAAAACGGCTTTCTATCCGCAGTCAAATTCACGTTTCGATTCGTGCGTTTCTGCACTCCTCCCGGTCTTTTTAAGACCGCACTCAAAAAGGTGCCTTTAGTTCAAGCCATTCACCTCAAAGTAAAAAGCCTCTTACCACCGCAAAAGCAGCTGCGGATGGCGGTGAGGGATCCAACCACTACTATCCACCGTGAATCTGTGTGCAAATGGCTCACCACGTCCTGGTAGATCCACACTGCATGATCCAGGTGTCGTTGGCCCTCCGTTCTACGCTGGCAAGCCTGGCCAATCGGTGATGCCAAGATCTTTCTAGCCTTGCTCAGGCCTCGGCAATTGTGTCCTCTTGTGGTAGCACTTTCCGGATGGTGCAAACTTGACCTGCGATGGGACATGATCCTAGTGCTCGCCTCCTCGTTCTAGTGGCGCTTTGAACATTCGCCACCACCCTCGAAGTTGTTGGAGGTTCTTCCTGCGGCTCAGGTTCTCTTCGGACGTGCAACTGAATGGGTGCCACCCTCGCAGAACTTGATGATGAATCCACTAATGATGCCTCCCCCGTTGCGGTTGTAGTACCTTGGCCTCCGCTATTCTCTCTAGTGGCCACCCTTGTCATTCGCAGAGACGCCGTCGTTGATGGCGTTGTAGTGCCACTCGCCGATGCCCCCGAAGGTGTCAACCTAGTAGTTGGTGGATTTGGTTCTCTGCTTCGGACCATTTCACCAGGACCATTCCAACCATGATCATCACCAAGGCGAACGCTCCCAAGAAAATGTCCCCTTCTGACATTTCATTTCGGTTAGCCTCAGCAGTTCTGTTCTCTTGAAGAGCTCCATGAACTCGTTGCAGTGTGCTCAAGACAACCACCAGCCGACCTGCGTTCCTCAGATGGTAGTTGGCTACAAGCTTCATCGCACGAGGTGCCACAATGCCCTCGTCCTCTTCATGCACCTTGTCTATTGAGTCTGGTTGCCAAGCAAGGTTCATGATCTTTCGTAGATCATTCATGCGCTGCATTGGCAATGCCTTTGTGCCCGCATCCGCTATTAGATCTCGGCCTGGCTGGTACTTCAACTCCCACATGCCGGACTGAAGGTTCCATCGAAGATGAGCGGCCCGTACCTTCAAGTGGCGAGTTCTCCATGCACCAGTGGCACAACTTGCAATCGAGACGGCTGCAGTGTTGTCACACTTCAGATACTTGGCGATGCCACCTGTCATCTCGTCCACAATGCAGGCTATGCTATCGCCCACTACCACTGCTTCTATCACCTCGATTAACTCAGCCTCAGGAGTCGAGAGGGCAGGGAAAGGTTGTTTGCAGCTCTTCCATGCTACTGGCGTGCCTCCGACTGTGGTGATCACACATCCATGACTATGTGCACCTCCCGGAGCAAAGGACGCGTCACTGACTGACTCCAAGATCAAGTTGGCATCATGACGGTACCATAGGCCCAGGCATTGCGTTGCATTGAGGTGCTTGATGACTTGGTGGGCTGTGTTCTTCGCCGCCCACTTGGATGCCCTGCTGGTGATCACGTAGGCCAGGTCCGGGCGGGTTTTGGTCGCGACCCATAGGAGTTCTCCAGCCAGCTGTTGGGCTTCTTTCACCTGCCCTTGATTCTTGTCCATTTCCTCCTCCGGTTCTTGGCTGTCCTTCATGATGATTGAGCTGGACATATCCTCCAAGGAGTGCCTTCGGAGAACTTCTCTGATGTAGCTACATTGGTTCGCAAAGAAATCTCCGTTCTCTGTTCGACTGATCTCCAAACCACAACATCGAACAGGTTCTCCAAGGCCAACCCAGGTAGGTGTAGAAATTTCCCAAGTTTGCTGAAAGGTCTGTAGCCCCTTTTTCACTAGATCCTGATCACCAAAGATCATCACGTCGTCGACGTACATGAAAACCAGTCCCTCCACTGGTGACTCGTGGAATGCATTCTTGCGGCGAATCATCCACAAGTTTTCTTCCGCAAAGCTCTGATGGAACTCAAGACATGAGTCCCTTCCAGCTCAAAGCCCATCTGGCTAATCTCAATGTCCCTGTAGTCGACCCAGAGTTTGGGCGATTCTCTCAGTCCATAAAGAGCCCGTTCCACCAGCCACATCTCTCCCTCCTTCACCAATCCCAGGCGGATGAGCAGCTTTGGTGGCATCATGAGAACCAGCCTTTCTCTTTTTATAGCAGGTTCTCCTGTCTCTTCCGGGGCTTCACAACCTTCTTGTACTTCAGTAGTGGTGAAGCATCATCATGCTGCCTCCCATGTGCGTCTTCAAGTGCCAACGCTCTCCTTCTTCCACTCTCTTCCAGCGTCCGAAGTGGAGCATTCAAGAAGGCTGTTTTGATATCCAGGCTCGCGGCATGCCACCCTCTCGACGCAGCCAGTGCCATAGAAGTCCTCAAACATGTAGTGTCTGCTCCTCCAGCGTAGAGTTGAGCTGTTTCTGATCTGTCGCTAGGGCCACGTCCAGCACCCTTGAGGTAGTTCCCGCATACTATTAGGCGACATTTTCTTCGTCCGTCCGGAGCCTTGATGGAGTGGATCGCTTTTCCAGGAACCACCTCCACCTTATCTGCATGCTCTCGCTGGTAGTATGCCACTTCAGAAGGAGTCAAGCGCCGGATAGCCTTCTTCGACTCCAACGATTGAATCTCTTTCATGATGGCCTCGATCCACTGCTCTCGATTGCGGTAGACTTCATTTTCGTTGGGACTTCACCTCGTCTGCAGCACTTCATCTTCGACCAAGCGTTCTGTCGATGCAGACGCTGTTCTTGACGAAGTGCTACCATACCTCGTGCTATTCTTGACGAGAACTCCTGTGGTTCTTGACGAGAACTCCGGTGACGCTCTTCTTCGTAGATGGTCTGGAAAAGGGTTCTAACCGCTCACCCTGCTGTCTTCCAATTGGCTTCTCTCCTTCTCCCTGGATGCACGCCAAGACGCCAAGGGTCTTTTTTTTTTTTTTAACCTCCACCTCAACCTCCGATGGGATCCTGCTGGATGTGGACCTCCTCCACGACAAGGGCCCGACGGTCATCCGAAGGGCTCCGTAAGCTGTCCTTGATGAGGTAGCTTACGATCTTCATCTTCTCCTTGTCAGTGAGAACTGCATGTCCTTGTCAAATTGATACTTCTGGCGTTGGGGTTAGGTAGGTGACTTTCTCCGGAGTGACTTCGGATGGCCCCCCTCTTTCATGCTCTTTTCCGAGTTGTGATTAGCTGACCAAATCGAGGAAGAGGTTCTTTGATGTTCTCCCTTCTCCTTCGCTCCAGTTCAGCCACGAGCCGCCGCTGGCCACCATTTCGTCGGCATCTCCGATGCATGAAGCAGCCTGCGAATCCTTTGCTTGATGGATGCGATCATCGCTTCAGCTCTTCCATTGGACTGATGTTCATCTGGTGGACTGAACGTACGGGAAATACCCCGTTGCAGGCACCATCTCTTGAATGGGTTGTTTGCGAACTCTCGGCCAGCATCAGTATGGATCCGAGCCACTGGATAGCCATGGTGTCGTAACATGCCATAGATCTCCTGTACCTCCCCACCCCCCTTCGACATCAAAGGAAGGCACACTGACATGGTGATTTTCTTGTAGACCTTCTGGTGCGGGTGTTCTTGTGGAGGAGTCTTCGGAGCTGGGATCGACGTCTGCCCTGGAAGGTGGCATCTCGGCACTTCCTTCTTCAGGCTTCTTCAGTTCGTCGCCCTCAATCTCTTGATTCTCGACCTCTTCACCAATATCTTCTTCCGCTTCGTCTGAAGTAGGCCTGTAGGAGAAGTCGTCCCCACCCAGGTCCACGTCAGGGTCATAGTTCACCTCTCGAATGGCCTCTTCTTCATCTAGGATAGGCCACTCCGGATGGATCTCCATTTGTTCTTCATCATCCCATGGGGATGCATCCATCACTGGTCATGTGTAGGCGCCGACCAGTAATAGGTAGCGCGTCTCCTCTCCATCAATGTCCTTGCCTCTGACAAAGGGTCCAATCATGTCCAACGAAAGGACACACGGAGCAGCGATCCCCTGAGCCTTGTGCGGACGATCCTTGGCCGCTGCTCGGCAAACTCCGCAATCTCTCCGAAAAGGAACATGTCCCTGTGCCAGATACTCCTGCCATGAGAGAGCCTTCATCGTCGCCCGCTTCTTCTGGATTTCCGTCGTGATCTTCCTGGCGGTCTCTTTCATCATGCCTGGTGCCCACCTGGCCAGATCAGAGCTCCTGATTTCATGCCTGGGCTTGAGGAAAGCCTTGGGTGGTCCTCGATCTTCGGGCACATCGAAGTCCATGTTCAGTGCCAACGACGTGGGCTTCACAGCCATCCCTCATAGGTACCTTGGTTGAAAGTGCTGTAACGAGATCCAGATTGAGGTGATCTTTTATGATCTTCCATTCTTCTGTTCTCCAAAACGAAGCAACTTCTGGCATATGTTGTGGGGCTGGCTGCTCAAGCAAGAAGCGCACCATCGGCAGAAGGTTCGTCGTCTTCTCCTGAGCCAATCGTGCATCTTGGCCAAGCGGGGCCACAACATAGAGCATCACCATCCTGAACAACAGGACATCGTCGAGGTGACATTTTGCTCTTTCTACATCGTCCAACTCGTCCAATCCCCAAGGCCTACCTAGGGAATAGGAAGGGCCCGGTAGTCCAGTGATTGGATGGTGTCGAAGCTCACTTCTTGTCCTGCAATTTGGGCCTCCGATCACAGTGTCGATCCAACCCAACATAGCAAGGCGAAGCAATGCCGCATACATCCCATCATTCTTGGACATATCGTGTTGTAGATACCGTTGGATATCCACTTCTAGCAACCTTGTGGTCTCACCACCAACCTCTTTGAGTGCTCTTGTCAGGTCATACCCTTCGCTTTTCCCAGAGCTACCAATGGATCACCACTCCCCCCGGTCTTCCACCGCTTCCAAGAATCTCCAAGTCCTCTGCCGGAGTGTCTGCCAACCGGTCCTTGATGCGGTTCGGCGTGTGACTCAAAGATTGGGCACTCATTCACCACCCTTACGAGCCAGTTCACCTCCACATGCGACTCACCGAATCTGAAGCATCGCAAGGCATTTTTTGAACGTGACTCTTCCAACTCTCTGATGAGATCCATTGCTTCATAGTGCTCCAACTGAGGGCAACCCTCTTCGATCTTGACATCGATTGCTCCTTGGTTTCTCCTGGCCATCTTGGTCGAAGAGTGTGGGTTGCCCCTGAATCTAGCAGCCCTTTTCGTCCAGTTCGTACATGTGTTGTTCCTTTCCAGAATTGATTCTCTGTAGGGTCTATGTCAAGCCCATGACTTCACTGGACTGCTCTTCTCGCTCGTAGGAGTTTGTGTGCCTCTTCAAGGACATTCTTCATAGCCTCCGAGCCCTAGCTTCATCACGAAAGCTTGCCTTAGCTAGCTGGAGTTGCTCTTGCTTTAGCAAGTTAAGTGACGGGGTGGACGCACCTCAGAAACCTCGAATAATTGATTAAATCAATCTTATGGACCCCCCCCCCCCCGCGGTTCGACTCCCCCCTGCGTGCGGTGAGCGGGACCACCAAGCAGCTGCAGCACCCCAAGCATCTGCAGCGCCCAGCGCAGCAGCGGCAGCAGCGGCAGCAGCATACCCAACGCCGCGGCAGCAGCAGCCGCAGCAGACCACCCAGCGCCAGCAGCAGCAGCAGACGACCCGGCGCCTGCAGAGCAGCAGCAGCACTAGCAGCAGCAGCACCAGCAGCAGACCACCGGAAGGCTGGCTAGCTTTCGTTCACCCCCTCTGGCCTCAAGTTCGCTGACTCTGAGCCACACGTTGATGGTGCCGAGGGTGCTTGCGGGGACATTGATGCTCCTGACTCACTTGGTGGCGAGTTCGTCTTCTCGACCTCCTGCACTCGAGGCTTGCCTGCAGGGGGGTTGTCACTGGGATTCTTGCCCTCGTGTGAAGTCTTCCCCTTTGCAATTTCTTTCCGTGGATCGTCCTTGGTAAAGTGTTGCGTCGAGCCGCAAGTGAAGCACCTTCGCTCACTTGCTTCAGCCTGATGCACCCACTTGCATGCCTGCCCACGTCGGCATCCACTCTCCGTCGCAAAGTACTTGCACGTTCCCCTTCCTTTTGGAAAACCCACCTTCACCCTTTTTGTCATCGACCTGCACAGCCTTGATCTGAGCTATTCTTGCCGGATTTGTAGGCCTTATTATGGATGAAGGAGGACGAACCTTGTGTATTAACCACTCTAGTTCCGCTAACAGGTGTTCTGCAAAGGTCTTCACCGTTTCCTCGATAGGAATGATGTCCAGTTGCAACGTGCTTCTCACCAACGAGAACCTGAAGTTGAGCTCCCGGTTGCTATTGTGGGACCTTCCTGCTCAACTTGTTGATGCCCTTCAGGATGCTCGAATCAGGAAGATTCAGGCCTATGTCAGAAGCTCGGCGGAGCCACCGCATCCAACGCCGCAATGCCGAGTAAGGTTCGCTTGGAGACCCTGCTTCAACCGGCTCCTCTAGTTGTCGGAGTATGATAGAGCGTTTATATAGCCCACCTGGTTGATAGAGGACCATGAGTTTCTTTACCAAGCGCAGAGGCGTGAATGCACGAATTGCCACAAGTTCCTCCTTCACCGCGGCCGGCACCGATGCAAGCATCATATTGACCGCCCGTTTTTTCAACTCGGACCCAACGTGGCTTCTTGAGCTCGGCCGATGGCTTAATGGTGCAGCTTGCTCTTTGTAGTGGTCGAAGATGGATGTAATGGCTTTGCCATTTTCTTGCTTCGCTCACCACCAACTCCTACCATTCTGTAGACGAATCACTTGAGTCAGTCATTGTAGGTTCAATCACCGTGAGCCAATCTGCCAGGTTTATCGGGGCAGTGTTAGAGGGCTCAGGCAAAATGGGAAGGTTTATCGTCCTAGGCTTCATAGACTCAGGACCATTCTCTTTGCTTTCCCTTTCCACCAAATGATTGACGAGCTTGGCCATTATTTCCATCACCTTTTTACTCTTCATTCGTCATGACTTCCCCTCGCGGTGGTTTCTTCAGGCTGCGAAGGTTGTAACTTCCTCCAAGATTGACCAATACCTTTTCCATTTCCTTATCGTAGGTCTTCCTCATAGGCCTTCGCCCTGGCAGCCATCATGCCACCAATTTGCTTTCCTCCAGGATGAGATGCACGTGGTCCTTGCAATGACCTTATCCAGAACTTATCCACTCATGAAAATTATTAATAATATTTATTCATAGGCGGCGTTAATTCATTTTATTTATTCTTAATATATTTAAAATGATGAGGGATAAAGGGATTAAACTAAAATATATTAATTTTGGTGGTGGAGGATTAATTTAATATATTAAAATTAATGGGAAATTATTTGTGGAGGCGGTATTAATTTTGATAAAGGAATTAAATCTTAATTCTAAAAATAATATTAATTGTTTTGAATTTTTGGAATTATATCGTTAGGTTAAGAGTAGGGGGCTTCAAATTTGAAAAAGAAATTGAAATTATTAATTAATTTGGGATGGTATTTTATAATATATTTATTTTCGGGCGAAAATTGATTTTTTAGTATTGTATTATATTTTTTAATTTTGTTTGCGAAATTAATTATTAAGATGTTAGGATTTAGGAGGGTTATTTTAATTTTGGGCATTTTTTATGGCGATATAATACAATTAGTAGGACTTTTATATTTTTTACCCCTTTCGATCGTATATTTCTCGGTATATATATTTATTATTTTATTCTTGAATAATTAGGATTATATAAAAGATTGTATGTAATTATTCTTTTTTTTTTTGTATAAGGAAAACCACGTGATTTTATATATTTGAAACGATATATATAGACGACTGAATTTTCGGCTTTTGAGGTTCGAGAAAAGCTCGTATGGTAGTGGAGCTGAGAAGATTAGTACCCAAGGCTTGGCGTTGATTGGAGATTGGAGCTCTAATTTAAAGGCCTTTGTATGCGCCGAGCCACCCATAAATTGGTGTAATACGTTTTCGCAATCCCTGCCTGAAAATACCTGAAAAAGATCTTTACCTTCGACGCCCTTGGATTACAGGAAGTTCTACTAACTGATGATTGAGGAGGTTGGTGAAGAGTACTAGGGCAAGATGGACTAGTCGGAGATGAACGGCCTTGCACAAGCTGTCATAGTTGTTGCCACAGCAGCTGCCCAAGCAGCACAGGCGGCGGCATCGAGTGGACAAGCTGGAGGATAAGGTGAAGAACATGGAGTGTTGATGAAGGACTTGGCCAAGCTGATACCGAGGCCAGGCACTTTCAACCCCATCGACCGGGAGCAGGAAGTCTTGCAATGGAGAGAAGTGCCTTTCAGGAGGAGCTGGAGAAGCTTGAGGCTAACCCTGGAACAGAGGTGGATTGGGAGCTCTTAGATGAAGGTGAACAGCAGCGGAGTCGATTTCTCTACAATTTGTTGGGAAGTTTGGTTCAAGGGAGGTTGACTGGAATGGTAAAGAATGTGGAGAAGTTCAACGGCATGGAGGCCTTTAGGCAGCTATTGATGAACTGTCAATCTCAAGCCAGAAACAGAACAATGAACTTATTGCAGGGCATAATGTCCTATCCGAATTTCAACATGAAGAATTCTTTGCCGCCTCAAATCCTGAAGTTGGAGGAGCATTACGTGCAGTGTGAGCGCCTTGGGGGAAAGCTGTCCTAGGACATGAAATCCGCTGTCCTGCTTAGAGCTGTGTCCGGCCAGATGAAAACTCATCTGAATTTGATCCTGAACGAAGGCAATTCCTATGGCAAGATTAGGGAAGCAATCATCGCCTTTGACACTGCGACGACCAAATGGAATGAGTCAGGTACTTTGACTTTTTCTGGAGTGAGCCCAATGAATGATCCCAATGGTGCGATGCTAATGGAGATCGACCTGATTAAGGGTGATGGAAAGAAAGGCAAGGGCAAATCGAAGGAGCAGAAGGGCAAGAGCAAGGGCAAAGAGGACAAGTCCAAGAGCAAGGGCAAAGGCGGCAAACCCAGTGGAAAAGATGGGAAAGACAAGGGTGGCGGAAAGGAAGGAAAAGGTGGAAAGGGAAAGATTCCCAGTGAAGTATGTTGGATCTGTGGTAAGCCAGGCCATATGGCCAAAGACTGTTGGCGTGTGAGACAGGTGGAGTCGCCGGCCACTCAGAGCATTGCAGGTTCACACACGACTTCACCTTCGACTACTTTGATAACAAGCTTGACAAGTGGTAGAGGTGTTGAGACGAATTCAACCGCCAAGAACATCCGGCGAGTTTCATAACCAGTGATTTTCGATTTGAGAGAAGGGAATGATGCTGGTTCAATTCGAATGGTGAGTCAAATTGAATTTTTCAACGTCGCCTCAGATGATGAGAATGAGTATGACGGCTACATGTTAAACACGGTAGTCGAGACCGACAATGAGGAGGTGAACTTGGAGCTCTATGAAGAAGGTGGAGAGAGGCAATCTTTCAAAGTTATTGTCGATTCAGGTGTTGATGCTTTAATTTTCCCCGAAAAGTTCCTTGAGAGCACGGTGAGCAACAGGGCATTGCAGGAGGCACCTCAGTTGCAGGATGCCCAGGGCAAGAAGATTAAAAGCTATGGCAACAAGGACGTGGATATCATGATGATGACGTCCGAGGGCCAGTGTGTGGTCCTGAAAGAGAAGGTCACGTTTAGTGACATGGTCAGCCAACCGATCCTCTCCTTTGGCCGTTTGATGAGGAGTGGATGGTCCATTGATGGACAGAAGCAATGCCTGAAGAATGGGAGCTTGGAGGTCCCGTTGGCGTTTCAGAATCAGAGCTTGGTGGTGGATGCTTCGATCAGAATCATCATAGAGCCTATGGTGACTCGCACGCTGGGAGTCAAGCTTGGAGATGAGCTGGCGAGCATGGCCAATAGTGGCTATGGCTGGAAGAAGAAAGCTGATTTCTGGGTAGGTTTGCACCTCAGCACCAAATTTCAGAGTCCACAGTTCATTCCTGCTTCGTGATCAAGGTGAAGGAATTTGCAGGTCGACCTTGGTGGAGCGAGATGGAGGCTGGGAACTTGTGGAAATGGCTGAGCCATTGGATGGGCTCGAAGAGCAAGAAGATGAGATTGAAGAGCTTCGAGAAAATGGTCTTAGCAAAATGATGACCTTTGTGGCTCCAGAGGGAACAATTCCTGAGGTTTTCGGGTTCGAGATCGACAATGCAATTCAGTTGGGTCCTAAGCCAGACATGGAAGAGTTGGCAATTCCTCAAGCTGGAGATGATGAGTTTGAGGATCTTGGAGGAACTGAGATTCCTGGAGGAGAAAGCTAAGCGCAGGGCCGAGACCTTGAAGATTAGATGGTCCAATATGAGGTTGGAGTGGCTGTCGCAGAAGAGATCAGGGTGAACGACGTGACTTTGACACTGGAGAGCCCATTGAGGAGCCTGAGAGCAGCCTGCGCCTTTTACCAAATTGGCCAGAGTGGAGGCAAGCAGAAGTGCTTTAGCAGACTGGTGGCCCACCAGGGAGCGCTTGAGTTGATGATGGCAAGAGATTTGGCTGCGAAAGGACAGGCTATGAATCAGCGGATTTCACTTGAATAAGTTGCAGTTAAAGTCCCAACAGAAGCTGAGAGGAAAGCTCACGAGCTGACACACGTTCTATACGTCCCTTGGTGTCCAGCTTGCATCAAGCATCGAACACGACCAGACCAATACAGGAGAAGTGGTAAGTCACATGATCAGGGATGCCCCACCATTTCATTCGACTTTTGCAAGGTGAAAGCGAAAGGGTCAATAGCTTTGGGCGCTGAGGAGGAGGACCAAGCCTAAGAGGATGTCCATGATGAAGAAAATGCACTTTGGCTGATTGCAGTGTGCTCAGAAACAGGGTCTTTGCTGGGTCTCCCATTGAAATCGAAGAACCAGATGAATCTCATTACCCATGAATTGCTGGCATACACCTAAGTCTTGGGACATGAAATAATTCAGTACTACTGCGACAATGAGCCTACAGCCAGATAGATTGTTCGTCTTCTGGTTTCATCAAGGACAGCAATGGGATTGAAGACCACTATGCGCACAACAAAGCTCTATGACTCAGATGGGAATTCTTTGGCTGAGAACGCAGTACATCGAGTGAGAGGTCTAGCTGCTTCGATGATGGAGAGTCTGGCTGAAAGAATCGGACTCAGATTCCATCACCAACACCCTCTATGGTCATGGGCCTGCCGGCATGCAACTTGGACGTTGAACAGGTATCAAGTGTTGAGAGGCACCACAAGCTTCGAACTCACTCACGGGAAGGCCTATGATGGAAAGATGTGTCCCTTTGGAGAAATTGTTTTCGCTTATTCTAAGCAAAAGCAAGGCTTTAAAGCTGATCCAAGGTGGAAAATTGGAATCTGTCTTGGCAAGACCGAGGTACAGGACGCTTGGGTCATTGGAGACGGGAATAGAGTCTTTCTTAGCAGGTCCCTGAGGAGAGTTGCAGATGTTAGCACTCGCTATCTGGCTTGCTACCAGGCCTTCATAGCCTACTCATGGGAGTTCCAACAGAATTTTGGTGGCAGGATTGTGCCTTCAAAGGGAGTGGCAACTATGGTTGGAGGACCTTTGCTCGGGCTTCTTACGGCTGAGACGAAGGGAATAGCTGTTGACGATGATGATGCACGCGAGATCATAGCTTTCTCCAAGTCTTATGCCGGAAAGTTGGAGGAGGTGAAGGACTTAGTGGAGGTCGAGAAGAAGCAATTTAGCGAGAAAGAAACGCTGACTGAGGAACAAAAGGTAGCAGAAGAAAAGAAACAGGACTATGCCGAGGAGAAGATCATCGTCCCAGAGGTCAAGACTCGAGATGCTAATAACATTGGTGAGGAGAACAACCAAGCTGGTCCTTCTGCTCCTGCAACTACTCCCAGGAGTTCGGCGCAGAAGATGAGTTTGGAGGCCGAAGGAAGTGAAGGAGATCCCAAGAGGTTGAAGTTAACGCCAACAAAGCCAATCCATGAGAATGAAGGGGAGTTGTCTGAGCCAAAGCGATTGAAAACGTCTGGAGGAGGTCCACAAGTTGAGAGAAGAGTAGAGGCAACAACAATTGGACAAGATACCTACTACCACATGGACCAATTCTTCGGAGAGGAGGAGATCTTGGCATGTGGAGAAGGAGAAGGAGAAGAAGATTCCACAAAGGTGTCGATTCCATGCAGCAGAGTTGTGGTCTTCAGTTTCTTTGGAGAGAGTGCCACCAGATCCACCCTTTTGGATCGATGAGTTGGCTGACCCGGTTCGTGAGGGACTCGACCAGACCTTCCAGGCTCACCTAAGCAGTTTTTCAGAAGGTCAAGATTGGTGGCACGAGAGTATGCTGTGGACAGACGAGATGATGTACCCAGTCCAGCAACAGGAGGTCAAACACTACGCCTGCTTCCCATCATCTACCTCACCAAGAAGATGGAAGAACAGAGCGGGGGTGAGCCCTACTGGGTGGGTTCGATGGACGTCAAAGATGCCTTTCTTCAGATACCCCAGGAAGAACCTACTCAGGTGCAGACAGCTCGAGGGTACTATGAGGTGAACAGAAACCTACCAGGCCAACGTTTGGGGGCAAAGGCATGGTTCGATTACTTCACAGATTGGCTGAAGGAGAGAGGGTTCAAATTCTCAGACATCAATCCCTGTCTGGGACGGAAAGGTGAACAGATGATGGTCCTCATTCATGTTGATGATGTGATGTACGTGAGTGCAAAGGACTATATGGAGAACACCTTCTTCCCGGACATTCGTAAGAGATTTGATATCTCAGAACAACACCTGTCTGACAGTGGCACGACTTTCACCTTCTCGCGAAGGACCTACGAACAAGTGAATGAAGGTCTCAAGATTTTGCCAGGCAAGTATGCAGAAAGCATGGTGGAGCAATATGAGGAGAAATTCGGACGGGTGAAGATACAAAAACTGCCATGTGGACCAGAGATGCTGGAGTTTGATGGCACAACATTGCTGAATGCAGAGCTGTCGAGCATGTACAGATCTTTGGTGGGATGTGGCATCTACTTGTCTCAGGAGAGAATTGATACAGCCTTCACCATCAAGGAGCTTGCGTCATCCATGTCAGCACCAACAACAGGAAACCTGAAGAAGTTGGGAAAACTTGTAGGCTACCTGAAGGGCACGCTTGGACAATACAATCTGCTGCCATATCCAGATCCTGGCCATGGACATTCAACAAGAAGTACAACGACAGGATGGTTGCTGGAGACATTCACTGACAATGACTGGTCAGGAGCCAAGGGATATCGACGATCCACTTCAACCGCAATTCATATACTGAATGGAGCAGTCATTTTGGCCAGTTCTCGTGGCCAGAAGTCAGTGTCCTTGAGCTCAGCGGAGGCCGAGTTAAATGCACTGGTCAGTGGAGCAGCAGATGGCATCTATTTGAGAAGGTGTCTTGAGTTCCTAGTTGAGGAGGAGGTCATTCATTACTGTTTGGTGGACAACTCCGCAGCTCTCCACCTATGCCACCGAAAGGGTCCGGGTAAACTGCGGCATATTGCAGGAAAACTCCTGTGGATCCAGGACATGGTGGCCCAAGGAGACATTGAAGTCAAAGCAGTAGGTACTGTTTCCAATGTGGCAGATTTGGACACGAAACCACTACCAAAGGTAAGGGTGAATCTCCTTCTACATTGGTGCCAGATGTACAATGGGAATGGTGAGAGAATTGTCCAGGAGGAGCACCACAACCTGGAAGAGAGAGCAGTGAGCAAAAGCAAGATCCAAAGACTTGCAAAGCTGCTGAACCGAATTCTATTTCTCGAAGGCCTTGAGCACGTGGCTGGTGAAAGAGGTGAAATTGATACAACTACACAGACAGATGAAAGCAGCGGATGGACAAGCAACTCAGCGGATGAAAGCATACTCTTGTTCACGGTGATTGGTGTGCTGGTCTTTTGCATCTATCAGCTCTGGAGGAAGCTTGAGAGAATGGAGGCAAGACTTCAGAGTGTGACGGATGATGAGAAAGTGAATGGCATGATGGTTGGAACTTATGGTCATGAAGCTCAAGAAGGATTGGCACAGCTCAAGAACTATGTGCAACGAGTTCACAGGGGGCTGATCAAAGCCTCAGGCTATGTCGATGACAATGAATTTGGTGAAGAAGATTGGACGCATTGGAATTGCATCGAGGACACCAATAGAGAATTCGACATGAGGAGATTGGATGGACAGATCAAGAGCTATCTCCAAGCCAATGCGGTTAGACAAGACTTCATTTGAACGTCAGGGATAACACCTTGATGGAGACTGAAAGTGAGGGTGAAGACCATGACCCAGATGATGAAGTGCAAATTCGTCTGGACTCAGGTGAAATCATCACAATTCGAGCACGGCATGTGCAGCTAAGAGAGCCGGAAAGTGAAGAAGAGGGACCTACGCCTATGGAAGAAGATCCTGAAGAGAGATCGGGCACATCAAGGGCAAACCCCAGTGAGGAAAGAAGGTATGAAGATCCAACAATGTTAATGTCTACTACACGATGGTTGACCGACGCAGAGATGCAAGAAGTGATGCAATATGATACACCTGGAGCAAGATCGTGTCTCAGGGCAAAGCAGGTTCGAACGAAGGTGGTTCGATTTGAACCAGAGCGGCGATCATGGACAGAAGATGGAGATGTACAGTCGCATGGCCAAACATATGCCCTTTTTAGATAACGATCAGGTTCCATGGTGAAGGTGGAATGCTGGCATAAGCGAAACAGCTCAAGCCAGCAAGGAGGAGTGCGTAAGGAAAACCACGTGATTCCGCCCACCTGAAACGACATGTACAGACGACTGAACTACAGGTCTTTGAGGTTCGAGAAAAGCTCGCACTTTTGGCTTTTGAATTTCGGGCTTACGAGGTGTTTTTGGTTTTACTCTTGGAGGTTTATTACTCTGTTGGTTTATGTCGGGAAAAGGAGATGGTGTTCCTGTTGTCGTGCTTAATTATAATGGTTTCCTAGGTTTTTCCGATTTTATTGGCAAAAAATTGAAATCTTATCGATTTTATATTATGCTTAGGAATCATTATGCGTATGCTTGAGTTTTGGATTAAGGGATATTGTTTATTTTGCGGTCTTCGCAGATCGGTTTCTTCCTCGCCATTCTCCATTGTTCTTCGTTCTCGATCTTGTCTTTGATCGTCATCTTCTTCTTTATTGTTATCATCGCTTGGTGCCCTTTTCTTTCTGCGAATTATTAACGATATGGATCGCATACGTAGGGACGGGTTTTTCCACGAAGGACTTATATTTGGAACCTTGGGCTTATAATTTCTTGATATACAATAGGTTTCTTTTTCTGCCACACTTGATGATAAAAACGTCTTTCCATCCGCAATTAAATTTATGTTTCGATTCGTGCATTTCTGAAATTATAATAGATCTTTTGATAAATATATAAGGTAAACAAATATGGTAAAGAAAGGTAAGGTAAATAGGTAGATTTATTTTTCTATATTATTTTTAATATTTATTATTTTATATTTTCACAACATAATTTTTTTTGATATATTATATATTTATTTTGATTTTTTTTTGTTTATTTTCTTTAGATATTATATTTTTGTTTTTTTAGTTTTTTTTCTTTAATTTATTTAAATTGGAAAGGAATAATAATATATATTAGGTAATTTAAATATAATATTACTTTAATTTTATTGTAAAAATAATTATATTATTTTGATTGTATTTCTTTTAATATTATACATTTTTAAATGATAATGAATGAAGATTTTAAGCGAAATATTGGAATATAAAAGGAGGAATATTATAAATATCGAAATACGGATTATGAATAATTGCCCAAATTATTAATCGAAGCGATTCAATTTTGATCCGGTGGGAAAGGATGAAACAAAATTATATTAAATATCTAAATTCTTTTATATATTTATTTAGGATATATTTTGTTGGTCGGCGAAGGTCTGGCGACGTCATTCGAAGGTCTGGCGACGTAGTATTAAATTGATGCCTTTAATGACAAAATATATGTTGTATCGTGAATTTACATGTACGAAAGACTATTTTTCGTATTTACTATATCTGGACAACCATTGAGGATAATATATATTGGTATTGAATGGAATGATTTAATTTTTGCAAAATATATCATATTATAAATATATAATGTATATATTATTCTTAAGAATTAACAATCTATCAAACGGAAATTTTATTCGGAAACTTAATTACGGAAGGATATATGGTCAAATTAATGTATCGAGAACTCTATATTTGAATTTGGTGCCGTTTGTCATCTTAGTAAATCGTGATTTATTTCATATAAAATAATTCCCAATAGGGATTTATAATATAGGATAAATTCGGATAAAATAGAATCTAATCAATTAGGAAAAATATCATAAATCCAAAATAAAAAAATTATAATCAAATTAATTTACACTAAGGGAATTAAAATTTTCTAGCGGATATTATACATTTTCATGAAGACGAAACCAATATAATCAATACATTTTATTAATATATATATATATTAGAAGAATATAGAATAAAAAATAGATCTTAGATTATGTGGCAAAATTATCTGCGATTCATTTAATTAATATACATATATTTAAGGTCTACAAAATAAATATATAATAAATAATATATTAAATAATATATTTTTGCAAATTACATTATAATATATCAATAGATTTTTTTGCAATTTTCATTAAAATATTATTTATATTCTTTAATTATTGTATAAATTTTCTTTTATTTAAATTTATTCTTCAATTATATATATATATATTTAACATTGCATCCATGGGAAATCCCACGACATTTGCACTTATATTTTGCAATTGAGATCATGCCATGAAAGTATGAAGGTGACAATATGTCACATCGTCGAAGACCCCTTTTTATGCTCGAAAAGCCTAGTAGCCTCACGGAAGGCTCCCGAAGACGGAAGGCCCAAAGCGGTCAAGCATGAAGCCTATGGTGTGCACAATGAGAGCGCCGACCTACCCAAGGGCATGGCCGGAATCACCATGATGGCATCCTCCATACCATCGACCACCAATTGGTAGTAATGATCGGTGGATGGTGGTCAAGAATTTTGTGCTGAGAATCTATTGCAAATAGAGATATCAATTATGTCATCCTATGCATAGCTCCTACCCATTGCAAGATAATCAATTCCTAACAGGGAGAAGGATAACCATCAAATATATGAATGGTGAGGCACTAGGACGTCCATTTGAGGACATATGGATTGAACCGCCCCACGAAGGAGGAACGCCGAGATACCAAAGTTGAAGGAAAATAGAATGGCTACACCTTCTTTGAGCTACATGATCCTGGACGTGGCGCAGAGATGGGATCATCGTATTACATCCCTGGATAGGGGCCTGGGGGAATGGAGGATATTCCTAAATATCACAAATTCCCACCTGAGATGAGATGGACACAAATAGCAATGGCAACTGAAACATCAACATCGACGGCGGGAGCATCGGCATCATCAGCGGGGATATCCACATCGGCGATTCCAGAGATGAGGATGGGAATTTCGGCGGCACAAAGAGATCCATCAAAACCTGTGAATAAGATGGGGCCAATAGCGGCTCCAATCTCCAAACCGCCTCCGCCTATGCCACCGCCAGAGCGATGGGCGAATGCGCCCGATAGACTTCGTGAAATATTAGAAACATTATCCAATCATGAATTGGATTGGAATAGACCTCCTGGACAAGATCTCATATTTTGGGGGCAGATCGGAAATTGCCTCTATCATCGCCACGACCTGATGAGGCAGGCCATAAAATTGGAAAAATGGTCTGAGCCTGACATCCCAAGGCTCAACCTGTCCCTGACCATTGGACGAATGCGCCTGCGGGTGCACCGTATTACATTGCGGCACCTGGAGGAGATTCAAGTGGCAACGGCGCAACAATCCCTTCAACGATTGAGACAACAAAGGCCCAAGATGGAAGCAATACAAGCGATTAATCGATGATTGCCCCAATGATCCGCAGCGGCTGTGCCCAAGGCACGGCAGGTGATCGTGGCAAAATGGTATTGGTTGCGGTGGAAACCATATTGCCGCCGCAACATACCATGCATTGCAAGAAACGGATGAACCACCACAGATTAATGGGTGGGATATCGTCGGGACGCGAGACATCCGAAGAAAGCCGTCAGACTCGGACTACAGCGACGGCTACGAAGTATGAGGGTCTTAAGTTTGTGCCAAGAGCTTTTTTATATGGAATGAAATCCATATGAAAGACCGCAATGGCAATGCGCCGACGAAATCCAATTTTTAATTTGACTTTGCAGATTTGAAAATCAAAGGAGAAATGCATCCATAGGAAACCCTATGATATTTGCATTCATGTTTTGCAATTGAAGTCATGCCATAAAGGTATAAAGGTAACACTATATCATATATACGAAAACCCTTTTTGTGTTCGAAAAAACTATTCCGTTCATGCAAAATTAACTACAATACAATATAATAAATTCCTAAAGAAAACAAAAAATTCTTAATAATAAAAATATATATTCATTTATTTATATAAATATATTGGAAAACAACTTATTTATATAACTATTTCTTTTATCTATATACAATATTTAAATAGATATTTCAATTATAACAAAAATATAAACTATAACTAAATATCAATTATATTATCAATATAAATTAACTAGTATATATTATCAATATAATTGGAAATAACATAAAATACCATATACATTACATTTCATAAATTCAATACTATAATATATATAAAATTATATCCTTTCATTGACATTAATCAAATTCAATTAAACAAAAATGGATTTATAATCTAAATTAAACACATATTTTGTATTTCACTTCTAAGGGAGAGTTCTCCGCCCGTGGTGGGCTACAACCTTATCGGTCAACTGCGTCTAGTGCATCTGGCGCCCAGGCGGCATAGCGAAGAACGATGGTTGATTAGCCAGGTGCAGTCAAAGGCACAAAAGGATTGGAATTGGTCTCTACAATCCGGCGCCAGGCTGCAGTGAGATGGTCGTGAGCCACAAGCCAGATCAAATACAACTCTTCATCCATATCAGGCACATGTGGACAGGGCATGAGTCGAATGCAATCTTCGGTGATGTGTCGAGTCCCGGTGGAGCGAATGAAGTACGGCAATCGAATGGGAATTCTGTTCCAACGAATGGGGTGTTTAGAGCGCTCACCCAGAGCTGGAAACCGATTCACTTGCAAGCAAAATGTCGTGATTGAAGCATCAAAGCCGTAATGAACAGGATCTTAATCATGCCAAAGCTTGAGAAGGTCTTGCAATGTGCACTCACCCATCTTTTCACGGCGCAAGAACATTGGTGCATACATATGACCGAAATCTTCGGTCGTATCCTCAAGCCTAGCCTCCCATCGCGGAGAGGAGCCGGAATGATCCCAGGATCTATGATGCATTACATGTCTGCTCCAACCCCCAAACTCGGCTGCATCATGCTGGTGCCCCACAACATGTGACGAAAATCATGGTTCCAAAAGTGAGCCAAGACCGGTGGGATCCGTGAGCCACTGCATGGTGGAACCTCGGTGGAGCAAGTTCAATAAAGATTGCTTCCAAGTACCAATCTCCTGCCAATCAAATTTGTCATTCATACAACAAGACCACAATTCTGCCAGCAAAAATGAATTGACATAGCATTCATTGCCATCATTTCCCAGAACCAGGGTCAACAGGGCGGCTCTCATCGCTTCAGGCGTGATGCAATGGCCTAAGCCAAGGGAGAGTGCTGGAGATTCGAAGGTCGGATGCGAACCAGGACCAACTGTGTTAATCCACTCCCTGTGAGGTGCGCCATCGCATCGTGAAGCTCCTGAACCGCTGTCGCCGCTGTCCCACGTAAAGACAGGTCCAGCTGCCACGGCACTACCACGGCTGCATCCTTAGAGATCTGCTGCTTCTGTGGCATGGGCTTGAGCGCCCGAAAAGCGATGGATGAGATCCGGCTAATCGGCCAACTTGTGAACCTTCTGGATCAATGCTGAGGCGGCCTCCGAAGAAATCGGGTCTCGATTGGAGGCCTTGACATTCTTGGCATGAGAATCCCATTGTATGTAATTCCACCTATTTGTGGATGTCAAGATCTGCTTCGTCTGTAAGGCCTAGATCAATTCGTGGTCGTTTGAATCGAAAGGTAGTTTCGTTGCCCGACCTGCAACCTCCTCGATCACCGTTTTGAATATGAGTTGTCGGAGCGACGTCGTAATTGCTCCCTGTTCCCTCTTAATATACCAATTCTTCAAGACCTGTAACATCTGTGGAAGTATGGAGCCTTTTCCGGCCTGAATAAAGAAGATGAAGGTGCGGTCTAGATTCAATTAATTCAGCTGATCCTCCTGGCGGAGGGGGAATTTGGCCAATATGGTCATCAAGCTGCTGCGTTCGTCCAAGTCCGAATCCAATGAGCGCGAATGTTTCCTCTATCCCTTTCGGGTATGTCGAGGCTCTAATAAACATTCCTCGGTATCCATCCTAGGCCGGCAAAAAATTAATCTTCGGCGCTCATACACTCCATTTCGAAGACCCAATACACTGCACACATGAAACCAATCTTAGGCCATGATACGTTCAAATTCATAAAACAACATTTGGAAAAAAAATCATACAAAATCCATAGTATAGAATGAAATTCAATCGAATCAAATCTAAATAATTGTTGGTGTGCTAAGTGCCAAACCCAATAAATAGATCTCACTTTCTGGCAAAAATACAAGAGCTAAAAATACGCAATAATTTCAAGAACAATTTATAACAAATAGATAAGGTAAAATAAATATTTAGTAAAATCAATATACCAACGGAATTTAAAATCAAATTTTAAATTAAAATTTACGGAGATCTATATAAAATCCAATAATTGCCGAATAAAAATCCTCAAAATAAATATCCAAAGCGAAATATCTTTCGGAAATATAAAACCAAATAATATCAATAGAAATACATATATTCCATTCACAATTAAACGAATATTTTCGACCTTAAATAACAATTCGCTACCAAAAGCAATTATAAACAAAACCGACCCAAAATATTATTTTATAAATCATTCTATCAATAAAATCAATCAACTAACTCTTTAATAATACAATCGAAAAACTACCTCGATTAAAACGTTATTAAATTAATATATACAAATTAAATAACCATTTATATCATATATACCTATTATTTATATCATTATTTTTTACATATATCTATAATCAATTAAATAATTTATATATCTTTATTTTCATATACTTAACAATTAGTATTACAATTATCTATATTATTACGCTAAAAAAATATATATAATCAATTAAATATATATATATATATTTTTATATTACATTTAATAATCAAAAAAATTTTCATAAAACAACGATTAATATATAATAAATTCATCAAAAATATATCTAAATTATTCATTGTAATTTTAAATATACATCATAATATATATTATTTCCGTTTTCAACGCAATATATATGGTGGTTAATCAATATTATTTCATCCTGGAATGGCCATTCTTCGTAAAAAAAAAAAAAAAAAAAAAAAAATCTTTTACGGATCTTTCGCGGCCTCATCGCGAAGCATAGTCCTACAACCATGTCTAGCTAACATGAGCCGGAACATGTTATAGTATCACAAAATAGGGACAGACATCTTGCAGTATGACCACAATAGAAGATTGAGTGTTTCCCCAACTACTCAGGGTCACTTGCAACATCTGTGGCGCAACTCAACCCAATCCTCGTGCCAGCTACCGACACAGGGTAATGCAGCTTGGGGAATGTTAAGGGGTCTCAAGCTAGGAACCTGGACTTTAGCGGCACATTCGCGAAACTTCACTAGCGCTCTCCCGGGGAAGCCGTATGCAAACATCTGCACAGCCCGTCAGAGCAGCTACAGGTCGTTACCTCACTGTCAGGGCTGCGCCCACTCAGGTTGCTTGTCTATGACAGTAAGGACAGGAATCGGAGAATCCTTTACGCACTAAAGGCTTCAATTCGTTAGTCTGTAACATATGGAGACACTTCCGCCCACCGGCTCTGCCGGAAGATTGCCTTATATTTCTATTCTTTGTTATCCCTTAGAAAGGAAAACGTATGAAAGCGATGACCTTCGATAAATCTTTCGCGGAAAAAGACAGATACTTTCGCGAACCTCATCGCGAATCTTTCGCGGATGGTTCTAACAACATCTGAAAGGCTGTTTTATATAAAACTCCTTACACGGGGTTTTCGATCAACTCCCATATATATTATATCTAAATTTATAGATATTCAATCAACATAACATATTTTGATTATATTTATGATTTATAAATAGACATATTTTTGTTTCAAACTAAACAATATTTTCTTAATCCAATTGATGCATAAAATCCTATAATTGCACAATTTTCAGAATCTGAATCGTTTTTCTACCAAAGTTGAATTTGAAGATCATGCGATATTGGCAATGGTTCTTTCAATTCAATCCAAGCGGTCCTGGAACGCATCCTCAATATCGAGCTTCTCTGCAACCTTGGGTGCCTGACCGGATTGTGGTGACTCAAACTTAGAGCCACGAGTGCTTGGGGAGACGTTGCCACAACTTTTCAAACTGCGACTGTACAAAATCCGGGCTGTGAATGCAAGGCAGCCTCTGTTCACAAGGGTGGTCTGAAAGGATCTGTCTTTAGTGACATGGCATAGGTTTTCGCTACATAAAACAAGTTGCAAACAAGTCGAAAAAACACACCGGCAGTGGATTTTTGCTTCATGTCAGCGACCGGCTGCTGCCAATACCCCCAACCTCTCTGAGAAGGACCTTCTTCCGATTCTCCTCAAGGCAAGATCTAAAATCAAATGAACTGCCACACAGAGTGCAGATCTATAGGAAGTAAGGCTATTCTGGAATCTGTATGACAGCTCCGGAAGCGGCTCCTGGCTCAAGGAAGCAGACGATGCCTGCAAGACTCCACCAGCCACCTGCGCAGGCACCAGGCCGATGGCACGAGAAAGGCCCAATTAGGCCCGAAAAAAGAGGCACACAGAAGGCTTCTCCTATCTATTTCTATCTTCTATCATATCTGAGCTTCTATCTCCTCTTTTTCTACTCAGAATCACAGAGAATCACCACATGGAAGTCCGAAAAAGTCCGACACTTCTGTCTGAAACATTTCCAACCGCGATGTGGTTCCATCCGATTCTTCTGTCTCTTCCGTATCTTGGGGACCAGCACCTGTGAGGGCTTCTTCGTGCGAAGGGTCGTTGGCATGAAGCGTGTCGCCTTGGAGTTCAGCGCGAGCGCGAGCTTCTAGTGTGCAGCACGACAAACGACGCCCTGCCTCCCAGCCAACGCTCGCTATTAGCTTCTTGCTAGCTAGGTTGGAGGCCATGCATGGCTTTTCACTTTGGCTCCCAACGGCAGCAATCTGTGGGGCGCCTGACAAAGGAAGACACATTGTCAAAAGGTGGCAGATCAAATTTCACCGACGTAGCCTGTGCTCGAGTACCTCTTCCGCGCAATCTTGAAAATGGTGCCACAAGCTCTCAATGGTCTCTGTCCGGAAGCCCGGACGCTCTTGCAGTGCTCAGATCGCACGTTTTGGGCGCGAAAGAATCGCATGGCACCGTCTCATCCCCATCTCCTGGCGGTCTCCGTCGGTTCAGGGAGCGGTCTTTTTCGAAAAAAAAAGAAGAAAAACGGAAGGCAATCCACTCGAAGTTTTGTACACTCTCTGGAACTAACATGGAAGTGGAGAATGACATCCGACCCCTTGGACGACTATGAAATCCACTACAAACAGGTGGTTTTCCACTTCCATGTTAGTTCTGGGGAGAGTGATTAGCTTTTATTAGTTATGCAAAAAGCAACTACACATTGTTTGTGCGATGGTCAATCCTCATGTGGGGAAGGATCATCCCCTTAGACCAACGACCAAAACGGTACGGAACTGTGGCGACATGCACGTATGGCACGTTTATTAGGGGTTGTTGCGTCGGAACGTTCGTTGAAAGAATACCGTTTTACATCAGTCTGAACCATCTTTCGTGTATGTCTAAAGACCTATCGGTCGCGCTGTATATGCAAAAAACAGTGCATCGCAAAAAATCCCCAATGGGATCCAATGGGCTGACATACGACTGTCGAAATTCGTGCTCTGTACGAAGGTGAGCTGGGAAAAAATACGTCCCTTTTTTAAAAAGGCCACCTCCCCCCGCTGCCGCACTGCCCCTGCGCCGTAAAGGGTCTACCTACTGCCCTTTGAGGCTTTTTTGAGCACATGCGAAGCCGATTGAAAATCAGCACAGGACTGGAGTTGTAGGACAGGACTTGTTGTGGAGATTCACTTCAACATGGGAGTTCTTCAATCTGCAATCTTGGATATATACTCATCTAATCTCATCTATAAATGACAACCAGGATGGTGTAAATCAGAAGCAAAGGACAAGCTGACAAGGAACTAGCCACCAAGAGTAAGGATTCACCACTAGGAAACACACATATGCAAAACAAGCATGAATAATGCTGCTCACTATGACTATGTCTCCTGGGTACGGGTAGGGGCCAATCACTCCTCTTGCATTTGGCAAAGCTCCTCATTATCAATTGATGTTTCTTCATTTATTTCACTAATTTTCAAGAAGAACACACTCGCAAATAGACGGAGTTGAACACACATTAACGAAGACTCTTTGAACATGAGGCGAGCCTATTGAGACTTCAACCAATTGTCGTCCAAACTAGCACTTGGGAATTAACAATTAATGGACAATGTGCATGCTTATTATTAATTACCAAACAAGCACCAGTACACACACTTAAAATGCATGAACACATATTCAAAGGAGGTCGGTTGTTCAAAGTCCTCCTACTCGCACCTGGGCAAATCCTTGTGTGAACAGTTCAAACTCCGTCGACAGGGACACGTCAAAAGACCCAGACTGAAATATGAAAAATAAGGTGGAGCAATGTTCCACAAATGGCTTCTGGCAGTTACTTTGGGAGGTACTGTCCATCAAAAATTAAGTTCAATATTGCAAGACTGGCAGGGGCACACTTTTTGCAGAGATCCTGATCCGACCATCAAAAACCGCTAGAGGGCTGGCCAGCGCAAGCTGCAGAAACACAGCTATCATGTTTGTTTTAAGTCGACAGTAACTATTTCGTGGCCAACAGAAAGTGCGTACTAGCGAGAAAAGACCGTCCGGGATGGTCTTAACGGGACGTCCTTTTTCAGAAACACGTCATGGAATGGTCCAACTGATGGTCCAAACACTTTCGCTTGCCCATCGTTTTTCTCCACTTTCGCTTGTTGGTTCCAACCAACACGGAAGAACCCCGTTCGCTGCCTTTCGCGTCTCCGATGAATCGGAGCAGCCGGAGCGGCGAGAGGAACTCCAAAAGAAACGACTAGAACTCCAAGCAATGCCTAGCACTACATCTGAAAGCTACAACTACACTTGCAAGAGCAAGACCAAGAACAACTAGATCAACAACATGAACCGCTTTGTACAACTCCAACTACGCCAGCAACAAGAAGAACAACAATTACAGCTGGAAAAGAACAAATAATAGTAATAATAAGAACGGCTACATCTCCAACTGCAAGAACAGCAGCAATAGAAGTTAGAACAAACTATACACAACTCCAGCTACAACTACAACAAGAGCAGGACCAACTGCAACTACAACAATCACAACCAACAACAATAAGAATAACAACTACTACCACAACTACAACTACAAGAACAAGAGGAACAACAAAAACAATCACCACCAACAAGAACAACACACATTACCACCACCAACAACAACAACAACAGCAGCCTTCACATCATCATCGACATCCTATGTCATGATCATCAACACCACCATCCGTTCATGCTTATATACGATGATCGTCGTTGTCATCCTCGTCATCAACAACAGCAGCCAAACCATTGCCAACGGATCCGCCACCGCCTCGACTTCACCTGCCCGCGGGGAACCGCCGACGCAATGCGGGCCCCTCCGTTGTTTGGGCGGTTTAGACAACCCGAAGAAGACCAACGAAAGCAAAAAAAGAAGAAAAGGATCGAAAACGCAACGTTGAAAAGGCCAACGGGACCAAGAAAGAGAAGAAGGGCTGCCAAAATAGAATGGGTTCAGCCACATTGATAACTAAAATCAGTAGGGGCCAACCTCCTACCTTAAACATCCTCAAACAATCCTGCTGTAATGAATTACGTGACTCCAACTCTGGAGTGCTTCAGAACAGAGCCAACATTTGCCAAGAATATCGTGTAAACCAACACTATCTAAACTGCATTTACATCCCATGTTACAGTAGTATGACCTCCAATTGGAGATATCAAAGCCCCAATCTAGGATCGCATTGGTCGTCCAAGTGCAGCAAACATCTAAGAAAGAAAGAGAACACTTCTGGAGAGATCACGGCCCGAGCAATTGCTCGTATCACCGTTAACCCTGAGTTTGAGCATTTTTGAGGTTTTTTCGCGCTTCTGGTCCAACAAGACTCAAACTGCATGCTGACCTGGAGACCCCATCCACATCCCAACGGCCGCGCGACCTCCTCTCCGCCGAGCGTTCGTTCGTTTGCCTCGGACTCCTCAGCGGGGCACGCAATGTTCCCTGGCGAGGCAGTTGATGATAGCACTGCCTGCGAAAAGCTGCGGAAGGCTCGGTAGGTCGAAAGGCTCGAAGGGTCGAGTTCCAAGGGTTACGGGAACCGAATTGGGCGGATGGGATGGGTGCCTCCCGACATGCCACCGTGGCATGTAGTAGGCAGAAGAACGTCTGGAGCACGAAAGCATTTTACAGGAGGGGTGACACCTGAAACGGGCAAACCTTCAAACATGGCATTGCTGCGCAGAGGTCCCCCTGAATATTTCTGCACGCTGTATAATCATACTTCCAGGAAGGCCGACCTCCCCACAAATGATGATTCTGAAGTCCTGGGTCTTGACTGCAAGTATCTTGGAGACACTGACCTCTTCACATGGGAGAAAATGTCAACATCCTCTTCCTATCTCTTCCCGGCATGCCGGCAGCGTTTTCTATCAGCTTCAATTCCACATCTTGGGGGTTCTTTGTCGTGTCGCTTGACGTGGTGTCCCCAATGCGGCTTACGGCTTTGAGCACTCCCACATGTTTTACACAAGTGATCAAATATCCGGAGAGACCACTGCGACCTCTTGGCGAACATTTCTCGCAACTTCTCGTCCGATCTCGTTGCGGAGCTCTGCAGCTCTGCAGCTCTGCTCGGGGACCCCGCCTTTGCCGGCCGCGCTTGGTACACATTGAAGGTAAACGTCACTTTTGCCGGAACGCTCGTAGCGCTTGGCACATTTCTCAGCGCTGGTGATCTTGTCGCAGGCCTCAATTCTGCCAAACGCATGTTTCGCTCACCGGGTAGCGCGGTTCAACTCCTCCCAGGATCCTCCTCCCAGACCCTTCCGATTGACATGGCTCCGAAACGTCATGAAAACGATATGAAACGTCGGTTGCTACTCGAATAAAGTTTTCGTGGTGTACTGGATTCTACTGGGCACGGCATCACCAATCTTTTTGCAATCCAAACTGCAAAATCGTCGTCCTGCTCGGAAAGCAACTCACCCTGGCAAAGGGTCACCTGCCATGGTCGGTTAGAACCTGGCTTCACCGGTGTTCGCCTCGGTTAATGATGGGCATTCCCCCCGGCAACACTTCACCCGGGATATTCGACTCAGGACACATGAAGATACGCAGCCGGATGCACAAATCCATAACACGTGAACCCTGCAGCCACCTGTGGCTGGTGTGGACATTATTGGAGCTCCAGCAGCTTTTCTAGGGTGATGATTTCGTGTGTGTAAATCGGAATGTTGGGAATCGCACCGGCTGTCTTTTGAACAGCTCCAAGAGGTCTACTGTACCACATTTGTGCATGAGGGAGGCCATCACTACTAAGACTAAGGCGGAGGCCATCGCTATTAGGGTGGAGGCCCTCGCTATTAGGGTGGAGGCCATCGCTATATTAGGTTGGAAGCCGTCGCTACTAGGGTGGAGGCCATCGCTATTAGGTTGGAGGCCATCGCTATTAGGGTGGAGGCCATCGTTATTAGGTTGGAGGCCATCGCTACGAGGGTGGATTGCTCTCAGGTTGGAGAACATCGCTACTAGGGTGGAGGCCATCGCGTAGATTGGAGGCCATCGCTACTGGGGTGGAGGCCATCGCTGTTGGGTTGGAGGCCATCGCTGTTGGGTTGGAGGCCATTGCTCTTAGGTTGGAGACCATCGCTACTATGGTGGAGGCCATCGCTACTAGGTTGGAGGCCATCGCTACTAGGTTGGAGGCCCATCGCTACTAGGGTGGAGGCCATTGCTCTTAGGGTGGAGGCCATCGCTACTAGGGTGCAGGCCATCGCTATTAGGTTGGAGGTAGGGTGGAGGCCATCGCTACTAGGATGGAGGCCATCGCTATTAGGTTGGAGGCCATCGCTACGAGGGTGAAGGCCATCGCTAATAGGCTGGAGGCCGTTGCTACTAGGGTGGAGGCTTAGGGTGGAGGCCATCGCGATTAGGAGGCCATAGCTACTCTTGTTGGAGGCCATCGCTCTTAGGTTGGAGACCATCGCTATTAGGTTGGAGGCCATCGCTACTAGGGTGGAGGCTCGCTACTAGGGTGGAGGCCATTGCTCTTAGGGTGGAGGCCACCGCTACTAGGGTGGAGGCCATTGCTCTCAGGGTGGAGGCCATCGCGAGTAGGAGGCCATAGCTACTCTGGGTGGAGGCCGTCGCTCTTAGGGTGGAGGTCATCGCTACTAGGGTGGAGGCCATCGCTCTAAGGGTGGAGGCCATCGCTACTAGGGTGGAGGCCATTGCTCCTACGGTGCGGTGGAGGCCATCGCGATTAGGAGGCCATAGCTACTCTGGGTGGAGG
>CAXAMN010015113.1:133507-173477 GCA_963970005.1 Durusdinium trenchii | reverse complement strand
GAGGCCATCGCGATTAGGAGGCCATAGCTACTCTGGGTGGAGGCCATCACTACTAGGGTGGAGGTCATCGCCACTAGGTTGGAGGCCATCGCTCTTAGGGTGGAGGCCATCGCTACTAGGGTGGAGGTCATCGCTACTAGGTTGGAGGCCATCACTCTTAGGGTGGAGGCCATCGCTACTAGGGTGGAGGCCATCGCTATTGGTTCTTTGCTAGTAATATTTGCTACAAGTTCTTCATCGATTCTAAGTCCCCCAAGAATTCAACATATTCAGAGTCCCAAGGAACTGGCTTTAACACCCAAAGCAGGTTCGCCCATGTTCGCCCAACAGTCAAGCAAGGCCCTCCAAGAAAAGTACCCCAATAGTTTTCAAATACATCTCAAAAAGCTTGCAAAGTGCTGAAAGTAATTAAGTGATTCAAGACATAAAGTTCGCCCAAATTGCTTGAACACCTGTCACAAAACGAGGTGCCTCTAAAGAGGGCTCGAAGCTCTATTCAAACATAATATTTCTGCCTTTCTGCCATGCAGTTTTGTTGGATCAGGGCCTGCCTGATTCCCTCGAGAAATAGACGGCACAAACATCAGGACATCTGGTCAGCTATCTTATGGTATCCTGCACCCGGTGGAATGTCCAGTATTTTCCGCTTCAGAACAGCGTGAGACCAGGGGAATAGCGATTTCCAGGGGGAAGAGATGGGAAGAGAGACCGAACCTTTCGCATGAGACCTCTCTATTGCCCTTCTGAGAAAAACGACCCGCGCCAATGGCCCTTCACGGCTCATAACCGGCCGGGGCCCCGCCCGCGCGCGGACCGCCCGCCTGTGGCACCATCACCGACACGGCAGCGCCCTTGGCGATCTTCGTCCAAGTACTCGAGGCCGTCAGCGTCGAGACCTTCTGGTGGTTGATCTCCTCCACCGAGTCACGTGCGTTCCGCTGAACTCCCGCTGGAGGCCAAGAGCGCGGGGGAGCTCGGGTTCTTTCTCGGGAGGGTGCAGGAGGTATGAGGAGGTATTGATCGGGAAATCGAGCCATCCTCAAGCAGTCGCCCATGTTGGACAGATTGGCCGATTTACAATCTGGGGCGTTCTTCTGGCGTCTCCCTATTTCAATGCACCACTCCACGTGGTGAGCGACTTTGACAACTGGTGCTCATAGGGCTAAGAATGAACTAACAAGAATCAACTTCCCAGTGCCAACGGTGCGGTATCAGCCCAAGGAGGTTCGTCGATATGGTAACCATCTAAGTCAATCAGGCCTCCCTGCAAATGTTTAAGACGACCTTCCTCATGTTTCAGCATACTCATCGCCAGGATCCCTCAAGTTAGGCATTCTTGCCTGATTTATGCATATGGCATATGGCATGACAAAGCAACAAACCACCAAGAGTGGCCAAACGCTCCTTGGCTGCTGTCCGGCAGTAGATGTCATCGCCTGACACAGGAAAAGAGTCCCTGCGCTGTGACATGTGACATCGATTTCATGACGTCTATAGCTCTTGCAAAAGTGATGTGGCCCAGTGTGAAGTTGGAAGAAGTTATCAATCGTTATCAACATGTGCTGAGCCGAAGAAGAAACACAGGACACAAGACCAAACCATTCGATCCAACTAAAAAACAAGGCCACAACATGCCACAACTTCTCGCCTTGTCAACACTTCTTGCCAACCGCGGTCCGAACGAAATCGCGGTGAGCTCATGTGGCCTGAAATTGAGATGTGGAAGCAATCAGCCTTGTCCTGGACGAGTAGCCAACCATTGGCCCCCAAATTGTCTGGGCGGAACGGTTCACTCGAAGGCGCACGCGGTTCACTCGAAAGGTGTGCCTGTTTTTGAGGTGTCCCATCTGTCGGACGGGTCCTTCTTTTTCAGTCTCATGTTTGTTTGGCGATGCACACATTGGAGAAACATGTCGTTTGCGATGCAAAAACTGCTCCCCAAATACACCAATCATGGAGTGTTTTTTGTTTTTGTTCCCAGGTGGCTTTGGGCATTGGTGCATTAGGAGGCTAATCTCCGGAAGTGACGATGGACACTTGATTCCAGTCATCACTGATCATCTGCTGTATTTATGTCTGCATTACACCAGCCATGGTGCACAACCCCACTTCTGTCGTTTTTCTGTGACGCACCGAAGAAAACCGAAGATTTATCCAGGATCCAAGCCAGGCCCTTCTTCATATATGTATATATTTGGGGGGTTAATGTAGGCATATATTAGGCATACATGGAGTGTCTGGGATATATATATATATAAGTTTACAAAGACATAATCATAAAATAGACTTTCATGTGTGGCTCGTATGTTCATCTCCTTTCTGCTGTGTGGCTCTGATGGGTGACATGAAGAGCCAATACAAAAAACCATCGTTTCTCTCACTGCTTCTTCGTGGCTGGCAGGAATCTTATAGATGGCTCCATCCCGGTTGGCTCCATAGAGGAAGTTGCTGCCCCGGTGGATGGCAATCGACGAGACATGGCCACTGCAGGGACCAGGTGCATCAACGGGTGATACCAACAGGTGACACCCACGAGCTAGCTGCCGCTAGCTGCTAGCTCATCAAACGAGCACGGAGTATAACACAGCAAAACCTTCTTGCATCATGAAAGCCCTTCAAAGGAGACCTTTTGCTGAGAAGTTCATCTTTGGTGCTGATGTTAATACTGTATATCATGTATATATTTAAACATATATAACACAACCACCTCAGTGACTCACCACTTTCATCGACTCACAAAGCAGTCAGTGTCTTCACTCCACACCTGGACGTGGCCTGGCTCCAATGGGAACTGGCGTGCATCCCGCTAATGCTCTGGCTGTAGATCAAACCATTCTGAGGCTGTGAGACGTGGACCGAAGAGTGTTCGGCTGCACGTCGTCGAGTGTTCAGCCCAGTGTTCTTTTCCCGGTCCCGGTCTGTCTTCTCCCCACTGCACATGGCAGTGGGAAGAAGAGCCCGAAGCTCCAAACCCTATTCTGTTCATTTTCGGTGTCAACCAGGGCCCCCGGGTTTTGACCCATATCCGTATCCACAGAGTGCAGCGCGTTTCAAGGAAGAGTGGCTGGGATGGCAAGGATGGGAAGAGCGAGTGGCAATGGTTTGCTTCCACTCCCATGCCTCTGATTTTTTTCTCTTTGCTCATCCAAGCATCTGTACCCACGCCGTAGAACGTGTCGTCCACCGTATCTCCATCGAGGATATCTCCACGAGCCAAGGGGGCTTTCACCCATTTGCTCATTGTTTTCAGCAGTGAGAAGGGCTGACCGTAGAGCCTGACTGAGAAGGGCCGCCCCAATTCAAACGTGTCCCAAAAAGATGTTTCGCAAAAGAGGTTATATACTATTATATAATCATATGATATATTATATCATATTCTCAAACATTGCAGGATCTGTGGAATCAACATGAACTACCGTCCCAGCCCAAGGATGTCCAAAAGCAAAGCCGCACAGATTGCCCAGGGGTTTGGTGTCGAGGGTGGGGGCCAGGTTTCAAAAGCTGCTAAGACTGCAGGGCCGAAAGAGAGCTCGAAAAAAAAAGGTCTTAAATTAAAGAAACATTACCAATACTCCTTAGATCCCCTAAGGATGGATCTGATTGGATGTGATTGGTCTGTGTCAGTGCAGTGTTCGCGGTGCGTGACAAACACGGAAAAGACTCGTCTGGAGCAAGTTCACGGAAGACTCTTCGTACTTGGGTTTTCACACGTTTTCGCCCAAGGCGCTTTTTGTCCGTTCCAACCCCAATGAAATAGTCCTTTGCACTGATCAGTGAAATCACAGCTGGACTTCCCACCTCATCCGTCGCCACGGATGGAACAACGAGTGAGCGACAGCTGAGCCAAGCCAAAGAGGAGATTCTTCTGGTCACCCTCAGGCTGTTTCTACAGTATAGGTGTTTCATCTGGCATCATGTTTCATCCTTTTTCATCCTGTCTTCCATGGGTCTTGGACACGGTCTTCTTCTTCGAGTGACCAAAAATTCATACCGGCATGGTCCTCCAGAGCTGTCCAATAGAGTAAGTCCAATAGACTGTCCAAAGAGCTTCTCCCCAGAAGTGGACGACCCACTTTCGACCCGCATCACGACGTCCCCGGAGTTCTCCCCAGCAGCGTGTGACGACGTCCAGCCCGACAGCGAACCCAACACCAGCAACTCCGTGAACCCCGAAAACAAGAGGAGCTTCTAGCTACTAGGGCTAAGCCCTTAAGTTACTAGTCGCTTCTAGCCCCTTGAGTTGCTAGATGATGTTGCTAGTAGCTTCTAGCTACTGCTCGTTTTCAACCATGATTCTTCGAGAACCAGCAACCAACGAGCCTGCCCTTTTTCCGGTGCGAATTAAGTCGACGAAGCCGGACCCAGCAGCCCAGGGACGAGCTCCCAATTCGTGGAGGGTGAAAGCCCCGCCAGTGGTTGACGGTAGATCTCAGGAAAAAAAAACCAGGCCGTCAAGAAGCGGACAAACACTGGCAAACAAGGCAGGGATATTGAGTGTTGTGTCGACTGTGTCGACTAGAATCCCGTAACATGTACCTACTGTATATGTGCCTCACATCGCGGGAAAAAAACTGTTTTGAAACGGCCCCACATCGCTGAATTCAAGATAGCAGGTACAAGTGCTCACAGCGACGCATTGGCAGCCAAAAAGAGGGTTTGATGTTGAACATGACATTGTTCATTCTCACAATTCAAACTGTTTACTGAATGACATTCAATGACACAAATCGACTTCCATTTCATCGAATCGACATTTCATATATTCCGATTATATATATACATATAAATAAAAACATAACGATCATGTCCAGGGCGTCTTGATTGCACCACGGTACCCTCTCTTTGCAGCAAAAGCACGTTATGATCAGTGCCGGTGATATAGATGTACCTGGACAAGGTTGCTGACATCTGAATCATGCAGAGTCTTCACGACCAAGCAATGAGCACGATCGGTCGTCACATCCAAACCGTCCGCTCCGGAGCGGTCCGGAACGCGGACGGTAAGGCGCGTTCTCGTTCAAGCCGGCAAAGCACCGAGTCTTCGCGGAAACGGACGGAGAAGCGGATGAGATGGCGGTGTGTTTTTGTGAATCCAAGCGGCTTTTGGGCATCTTCAGCCATCTCCTTGATCTTATCGCATTTGGGGTTCGTCTTGTGTCCTGCCGCTACAGTCCAGCGAAAGAGGATGCAGTGTGACATCGTGGTTCATCCATGTTCATCCAACTTGGCCCAAATTGGTCAATGAGTGAGACTCATGAGTGAACCACGGCAGTGCAAACCCAGAGTGCCCACGTCGCATCGGTAGACTTGCGACGGCGCCAGGAATGGTCCCTTCACATCCTATCACATCCCCTGGGAGTCAAAGACTATCAAAAGAATGGTCTGACTAGGTTGACCCGAGCTCAGGAGTTTCCTTTACATTCAGTTGGTCAAAATATAGTCGAATTGGACTTCTAGGGCATCCTTTGTCTTTCTAGGGGCATGACTGAGTTGGTCCAAAAAAATGCAGATCATACAATTACATACAAATACCATATAAGCATCCTACGAGTATCTATTATTGGGATCCACGACCCATCCGTCCGCCCGTCTCGGACAGTCCGTTGTTGAGAGCCTCACAATGGCCGCTGAGCCTCATCCTGAGGCCGCGCCAACTGGGCCCGACTAGGCCTTTCATTCCTTTTCCAACAACTGGATGTGTTTCCTTCCGGAAACAGATCTAGAAAGGCATCCCTCTGCTGTTCAAATGAACACACACACAAAGCATGTCTCAAAAAACAAAGAACTTAACTATATATATATATCTCAAAACAACTGCCAAGAGCCGCAAGAAATCCTCACCGCCTCACCACTTTCTTTCTCCGGAATGATGCCGCAGGCCGGCCAAAGACAGACGCTTAAGCATACGGCATGCCATTCAACTGTCAGTGAAAAATAAACGCTGTCTCACTGTCATGATCTAGCTGCAAATTGAAATGAATATGATAAACAACATCCTATACTTGGTCAAACAAATGCTAGGCCGAACACCATGTAGAACCACACAGATTCAACCAAAGGACCAAAGGGTCTGTTCAATCTGCATTGACCATTGACGTTTGAGAACTTCTTTCGATTCTGTGGATGCTCCAGTGATTTGACATGATTTGACCACTAGAAGAGACCGTACATGGAGGCTGACTGGGTACCAAGGTCTTCCAGGTCTTCCAGGTTCTGTGAGCTCCGAGAGTAGGCACATGGTCACAAAACACCCGTCGGGTCGGACGTAGCTTCACCAGGTTGAAAGTTCAACCAACTCCAGGTTGGAAGCCTCTAGCGATATAAAAAGGAACGGAGAAGAACCCAAGCTAAGACTTAAGAGCGATGGCCTCCAACCTACGGATAGCAATGGGCCGACCGGCCTCCAAACGAAGAACAACACCGTCAAATCCTTTGGGCTGCCGAGGTGCCAAACGTGGCCCTTCCAATAGCACACCTGCCGTCGTCTTCGTCGTCGGTCCAACGGAGTGTCGGACATCGGGTCGGTGCACGAACTGATGGAACTGTTCATGTCTTCGTCTAAGAAATGGTCTATGCTACCGAGGACCGTCCGTTTTCAGGGTGTGGCTGGAGATCGACCTATAGGTACTGCTTCGGGTAGTCCGTCGAGCGCCAGGACACCCCGAAAACGGAGGGTGACCATCCATCCACTTGGAACATCCATGGCCCAAAAAGCCTGAAAATCCAAAACCAACACTGCTGGTGTTCTTGTTTTCAATGATGTCTTTTGGGTCCAAAACTGGATGAAGGGTGTCTACACAGTCACAGAGTGGTAGACACAATGGTGCTGCCTTTTTCCATGGTTTTTTCGTTCACAGTAGGGCTGAAAGCACCGAGGAACGACTCAAAACGGACGATGAGCAAATGGACTTAATGGTGTGGGAAAATGAGATGTGAAATAAGACGGCATGATTTGTGACGCCAGGTGAGTTATGGTGAGTTGTGATGTGGTGAGTTATGGGTCATTGCCAGGTGATGCGTTTTGTCCGTGTCGCGCAGTGACTTGTGTTGCGGCGCAACAAGCACAGTGCTGTGGTGAAGCAGACTGAGAAAACGGAGCATGCACGAGCGAGGAAAACCGCAATTCCCTGGTGTGAAGACTTGAGTGGTGGATTTGTGATGAACGCACCCCTCGATAAATACTTTTTTGAATCTTTTTCCCGAAAGCACTGCGAAGGGTTCTTCCGGAAAATCTCTTGAACACTGACACTTCTACACTTACACTTGAACACTACACACACTTACACTTGAACACTTACACTTCTGCACGTACACTTGAACACTACATACACTGACACTTGAAGACTTACACTTCTGCACTTACGCTTGAACACTTACACTTCTATACTCACAATGGCACAGACGTATCCAAGTGAAAGTTGTAAGTGAAAGTATCCCAGTGTAAGAGTGAAAGCATCCAAGTGCAAGTATGCAAGTGTAAGTACTCCAGTGCAAGTATGCAGGTGTAAGTAAGTATCCCAGTGCAAGTATGCAAGTGTGAGTATGAAAGCTTTCACGGGAGATAGCCTAATGAAAAAACATTTCCCCACTTTATATTAAATTCTCTCTAAAGGCGGAGGGTGGGACGAACAGCGTCAACCGAAAATGGAGCCCTCTGCGGCAATCGTGCGTGTCGAGGGCGCGAGATGCAGGCGAGAGTGCGATTTGTCCGCGGGGCGCGCCCTCTGCGGAGATCGTGCGGGTCCAGGGCGCGAAATGAAGGCGAGAGTGCGATTTGTCCGGTCCGCGCGCAACCCTCTGCGGAGATCGTGCGGGTCGAGGGTGCGAAAACCAGGTGAGAGTGCGATTTGTCCGGTCCGCGCGCAACCCTCTGCGGAGATCGTGCGTGTCGAGTGCGCAAAGTGCAGGTGAGAGTGCGATTTATCCGGTGCACGCGCAACCCTCTGCGGAGATCATGCGGGTCGAGTGCGCGAAATGCAGGCGAGAGGGCGATTTGTCCCATGCGTGTCGAGTGCGCGAAATGCATGCGAGAGTGCGATTTGCCCCATGCGCGCGCAACCCTCTGCGGAGATCGTGCGGGTCGAGTGCGCGAAATGCAGGCGAGAGTGCGATTTGTCCCGGACGCGCGCAACCCTCTGCGGAGACCGTGCGGGTCGAGTGCGCGAAAGCAGGCGAGAGCGCGACTTGTCCCATGCGCGCGCGTAGCTGGGGAGCTGGAAGGTGAGAACTGGCGACTGGCTAGTGCAACTTGAGTGCGCGGAGTATCTGGGGAGCTGGAAGATGAGAACTGGGGACTTGGTAGTACAACTTTAAGTACGCGGAGTATCTGGGGAGCTGGAAGATGAGAACTGGCGACATGGTAGTACGACTGTAGTGCGCGGAGTATCTGGCGAGCTGGAAGATGAGAACTGGCGACTTTGTAGTACAGCTGTAGTACGCGGAGTAGCTGGGGAGCTGGAAGATGACAACTGGCGACTTTGTAGTAAAACTTTAGTACGCGGAGCACCTGGGGAGCTGGAAGATGAGAACTGGGGACGTCATAGTACAACTTTAGTAGGCGGAGTCGCGGAGTAGCTGGGGAGCTGGAAGATGAGAACTGGCGACTTGGTAGTACAACTTGAGTACGCGGAGTATCTGGGGAGCTGGAAGATGAGAACTGGCGACTTGGTAGTACAACTTGAGTACACAGAGTATCTGGGGAGCTGGAAGATGAGAACTGGCGACTTGGTAACGCGGAGTATCTGGCGAGCTGGAAGATGAGAACTGGCAACGTGGTAGTACAGCTGTAGTACGCGGAGTACCGGGGGAGCTGGAAGATGAGAACTAGTGACTTATAGATACACACACACACACACAGACAGGGACTCATACACACACACAGACATAGATACACACACACACAGAGACCCACGCGCTGCCTCAACACATAACTCACACTCTGACTTCATACGTGATGAAAAATGCTTTCGGGCCACTCGTCGTCTAGTTGATATATACTTCTCTCGCAAAGTCTCTTTGGCTAATTCACTTGTAAGTACAAGTTGATAAGCTTTTGGATACTTTTCTCCATACGTACACTCCTTACTGTTTGACGCTTCTTCTCTACAATCTCTACTCTTAAGGATACTTTTGGAGACTCCTCTTGACAACCCTATCTGGATAGCTCTACTATATGCTCTACTAATATTCACTCTAGAGAAGCTCACATAACTTGATGGTTCATCATACTCTCAAGTAATCTCCACAAACCTCAACCCACAACACACGACTTTCGATTACACACGACGTTTGGTCCAGAATCTGTTCGGATCATCCGATCCGGGAAACCTCCATTCGAACCACCTAATTACCTTTAGTTGCTACCTCTCGGCTTCCTGCGGCCGTGGAATTCTGCACGCGTCCCGCATGCATACTGCGGGCGACGCACGGTGCTGGGCTTCGCGGCCCGGTCTCCACAGCTCTTGACCACCAATACGCGACAGAGTCGTGGGAAGTGTCCCGGTCGACGTCGCTTCATGTCGGATCGAGTCACTTTGAGAATGAGGAACCATCTCCAGTTGGGCAAGGTCTCAAGGGGAAAATGGGACGTGTTCACCAAAAATCAACACACACAGCCAAGTAGCTGATTGACTCATTTTTCAATCTGTCTGGAATGACTTTGCGACTTGAGAGCCTTCTCAAGGTTGATCAACGAAAAAGACCGTGTACGAATACGACTCTAACTTTGCAGCTGTACTACTCATTGGTTCCAATACCCATGGTCCCTGACCCCCAGAAAGAACACAACGGGTCCGCGGTCCCATGACCCGTCCGACCTCGCTCGACCGGAACGACTCACTGCCTGATCGAGCAAACCATCACCGTTGCAGTCCTGCGCGTGACGCGCGCAAACCTCGCGCGCACGACTCACCGGACGGGCGAGGGCACGAATTCGTGGAAGAACACGGACCCTTTTCAAAGGACCGTTTTTCTCCGCAAACGGCCTGAAACGCGGGTGCGAGTATCTGAAAGGCATTGGTGTGTGTGTGTGTGTAACCCTTGGAATCATAGGGATCCTTTAGGATTTTCAGGTTGCTTTTCCAGTTTATGTCATAGCAGGGGGTGCAAGCAGCCCATCCAGTCTTGCACCAACGAAGACACTGGATGTGTGCTGGTGAAATCAATCCGGGACACCGGATTGACGTACCTGCTTGGAAAGAAACCTACTTAATGGACAAGCTGTTCCAACTCTGTGTTTTGCAGTAAGCGGCTAATGCAGCGGTGATGAACTTGGCTTTTCTGCACGTATGTCGTCTCCTTGTCGTCCACTCGATCGGTGTTTTTCTTTTGGAATTGCTGGCCACCTGAAACCTTGGGACCTCCGCTGGATGGACCTCCTCTTCCTTTTAGATTTCTTTACCTGTACCCTTAGGAATTGGAACCCTAGGCCGGCGTGTGGCACCGCTTTCAGTTCAGTACACCCTATCCTAAGTGTGTTTGGCCTCGTGCCAACCCGGGATGAGCCTGCAGAGTGCCTCCCGTGGACCCGTTGAACGGGGGTACGTCGAACGTATCCACTGCCCGGATACAGAGCAGCTCGCAGCGAGCGTAGGTGGCCTAGGCCGTGCGTACGATGATTTTGTCTCATCTTTGGAATTCCAAGTTGGCTCATGCCTATACGTGACCGCAGCGGTCAGAGGTGGCAGCCCTCGGGCAAGCCGTACGTAGTCGCAGCGACCGAAGTTTGTTCAAGGTTCATTGGGACCTGCTGGCGCCTTAGGTTTTCAGTTGATCCGATCCTCCCTCTCGCCATGAATCCTTCTCCGGCTGGTCTCACTCCCGTGGAGGGCATCACGATGAGGGCCCAAACTATTCTACATCGAGAAATTCTTCACGTACATGGCCTGCTGATCCTCGCTATTTCACTCCTCCGTACTCGCTTTGCTATCCTCTCTCCCTCCTTTCTGGACTACATCACCTCACCACACCTTCAGGTACAGATCCGCGGACTTGATTCGGCAATTCGCCAGGCAACTCAGGCTGTTCATACCGGTTTGCACTACATTCAGGAGCTTCTCACTACCTTTGGCATGATTCACGCCTTGACCTACGACACTGCTCAAGTGGATGCCGAACTACGTGGACGCTCTACTTTTCCCGACCCTCGTCTTCCTCCTCCTCCTGTTCCTCCTCCTCCTCCTTTGGGCTCCTCTTCGACTCGACGTATGACATCTACCAGTTCTACTCCGGATGAACCATCGCTCCCTCCACCTCGGAACTCTGCATCACGCTCTACACCTGGCATTGTGGTTACTACTTCGAACCGCACTCTCTCCGCCGCCGAGATTCGATCTATTGCAACTCGTTCTCGCTCTCGGTCTCACCCTCGTTCGTACCCGAGGAATCTATAGACTTTTCCTCTGTCCATCGCGCCACCTACTGAAAATGTGCACCCACACTTCTCTTCCTCCTGTACTTTTACTTTCAATTTCACATTGCATATTTTTCTGACTTTTCCATTTTCTGACTTGTGACACAATATCTTGGTTCTCGCCTGTTATTTTCGCCTTTTTCGGCTTTCAGCCTTTCCTACGCTCTAAGCCCTTCCGGCCCCGCGCGTTTCGTGTCGTCTCGCCGCCATGTCTTCATCGCCTACGACGACATCGACTCGTCCCACAGGATTGGCACCAGTTGCCGGCTTACCTCCCGCCGCTCATGCAGTACTTCATCGTGAACTTCTTCATATACACTCTTCTTTACATTTGATTCTCCTGATCCTACGTGGACCTTGGGATACCGTTACTCCCTCTATCGTGGACACGATCACCAGCCCTCATCTTCGTGCCACCCTTCGTGCCCCCGAGACAAGCATTGAACAGATTCGACGATCTCATTGGTTTACACGGACGAACTATGTGCTGCTTTGGCACTTCCACATCCTACTGGTCGCTTGGTCTCTTCTTCCCACTCCTTTTCCTCATCTCTGGCCGTCCCTCCCCTTATCATATCTCCTCCTTCTCCACCGTCGACGACTACAACGACGACTACCACTGACCCATCTCCTCCTCAGAATACTCACCCTCTTCCTCCTTCTTCGACCCCCACTTTGACATTGATACGAATGCCACGCTCTCGCTCACGCTCTCGTTCACGACCACCCACGAGACGACTTTAGGTGGATTTCTCACTTACCTGATCAATGAAGAGTAGAATTTCTAATTGCCAACCTTTTTGCAAACGCAGGCAGAGCTGCGCGTCCTTTCTCTTGGGCATAAAAAGGCCTATATTTCGCTTTTGGTTTCGGCAGAAAAGAGTCTCTTATTCTCCACACGTCAACTTGACTACCATGTTTGGACCTCTGCGACATTGATACACTATTACCTCTTGTTTTTCTTCACTAACCTTGGGCTCACTAGCGACCGCTCCTTTCGCCCCCCCCCTTCTTTGTATTTTGCCGCCTTCTCTGCCATGGCTTCGACACCTACACCACCTTGTGGTCTTGCCCCGATTCCTGGTCTTCCACCTCGCGCTCAGGCAATGCTACATCGTGAACTTCTACTCGTACATGTTCTCTTGGCTCAGATCCATTCGCTGCTGCACATCCCGCTCAGCATTCGTACCCTTCCATTTATGTATCGTGTGACACACCCGCAACTCCGAGCTCAACTTGAAGGATTAGACAACACGCTTCTTCTTGCCCTTCGCCTCAACCACACTGCCGTGCATTACATCCATGAGCTTCTCACTGCCTTGGGCCTCCTTCATATCACTCAACAGAGTCCAGAACAACTTGAAGATGAACTCGAAGGTCGCACGGACTTTGGCGATCGCGCATCCCTATCTACACTTCCTCTCCCTTCTCACTCTACTACGACTTCATCAAGAACTAACAGGACCCACAACACCGCTGACCGGATGCCTCCCTCTTTTGAACCTCCGCCCTCTCGCCTGGTGCCTCGGCCTCGCCTTCACATCCGCTCACGATCTCGCTCTCGACCTCGTTCGACCAGGTCCTAACTCATTCGTTTCACCCAGGACTTTGCCAGAAGGAAAATCGATGCTTTGTGTCCTTTTGATGATACTTTTGTTTTGCTTCATTATTGACCGCATCTCGGATTTGATTTGAACTTCGACTTTTTCTACTCCTTACCTATTCATACTGTCCTTTACGGGCTCAGTCTTGCGACATGACTACACATGAGATGACTACCCACCTTTTCTATCTCATCTACCGTTTCCTTTTCCATTTTCCATTTACACATCCTCTCCTTTTTCCTTTATTACTTCTTGACGATTCACGCTTTCCGGGCGACTTCCAACCTCCCCCCAACACGTTCCAGCTCCTGTCATTCCAACACCCATCGCCGCCGACAACGGACAGGACATCACACTTCCTCTCTTTCGGCACCTCGCGCTACCTCACACAGCACACCCGTCTCACCTCCTGCCTCAGTGCGCCCTCCTTCTGATCGGGCCTCTTCTGGGGCGCCAGCACTGGTACTACTACTACCTGGACCCGGTGATCGTCCACTTTCACAACCCACACCTCCAGGCTCCACCTCCATCTCACGGCCCACCACTCCACCTCAAGCATTTCAACCACCTCCTGCCGTTCCACCTCTCAGCACCCTCCCTCCCACCGAGGCGGAAGAACTTCGACAACTCCGCTTTCAATTTCAGCAACAACAACATGCAGCCCATCAACTTCAACAGCAAGCTCTCCTTCACTCCTCTTTCAATCCTTTCTTTTCCCCATTCCAACTTTACTTTCCACAACCCACACCATCCCCCTTGCCCATCCCCGCGGCGCCACCTTCCACCGCCACACCATTGAGCCCTCCACCAGCTTCAGCCTCCCTATCGGCTCCAGAACCAGAACCAGTTGAACCGGAACCAGCCGACCTCTCCATTTCCCTTTTCACATCTCAGGCCTCCACCCAGCCCCCGGCTTCCACCCTGGCGGCATCGACCAATCGATCTCCCGATCGTTCACTTCGACCTGAGACTCCCCCACGATTGTCTCTCCAATGGTCTCGGCACAGACCTGACTTTACCTCCCTGGAACATTCAGGTAAGCTGGTGTACCTCATGGACAATGTCATGGAGATCGCTATCGATTTGAGTCCTCAGAAACACATTTGGACCACACCTTTTTGGCTTCACATTCGCCCATCCGGCCCTGTTGACCTTTGGCACGAGATATGTGAACACCAATTTCACGATTGGAGTGCCCTTCTCTCACTGGTCGACAAGTACCGCAAGTACCTTATTGAGGATCCCAACCGTCCATTTAGTTGGGAAGAATGTGAAGCTCCTGAGGTCTTACCCCGCACTCTTGTGGACACCACCATCCAACAGCTCGTACGCCTACTACCAACACCCCTTCGTCGCGTCCCTGCGACTTCTTGGGGCGACCACTTCGGGGACTTCATCACCTCTCTCACCCACATTCCCCAGATCCTTGAGAAGGCGCCAGTATTTCTTTGGGGAAAACTTCCTTGCCATGATTCCCTGGTCTTGCTCCTCAAGCTGCACTATCCCAAGACCGAATACTTCCAGTGGACCCCACATCAGACCATCTACACCTTTGTTCACAACTGCCCTGGAGTTTCCATGCGAGGCATCCTTACGGATGGCGTCATTCGACCAAGCTCTTGGAAGGCCACACGGGATTCGGACTTCTTTCCCAGCCTGGGCTTCTACTGCCGCTGCTGCTATCCGGGTCACAACCATACCTCCGACAAACGGATCAACCCGGACATTACAAATCAGCTGACCCCGGAGCTTCAATGTGCCCTTCACGTGGCATGTGGATTTGGAGGCCGCTCCTCCTCCCGCCGGTACTTCGTGGCTGGAGAGTGCTTCTCCCGCCAAGCCCAGCGCTACGTTGTGCGCCCAGGTGGACTTCCATGTGATGCCATCGCCAGTCACTTCTATGATGTTGTGCGGAATCGTTCAGATCAGAGGTACAAGTGCCGCACTTCTTCCAGCCAAATTCAATATGCTGGTTTGTTCATCAGTACGGACGAATTGCCCTCTTACGGCCTTCGACGATCTGACATTCCACTATGACAATTTCGTCCACGAGTACCATACACTCCTGGCAGCGTTGCGACAATATGTCGCTATTTTCTGCCGCTGAAGCTGTCTTCCTGGAAGAAAAGAACGCCTGTTTACCACTTTCTTCTGACTTGGTTCCTTCCGGTTTCCTTTTCCTGAACCTTTACTTCTCGACTAATATCATCTACGGCCCTCTCCTCCTATTTCGGCTCAAGCTCGTGTTGGTCCCCTACTCGTTACCCTTCTGTCTTGTCTTACAACACGATGGAGGCTTCATTTTGGACTACCATGGAAACTCACCCCCAGCAGGCTCCGCTGGGGATCATCAACATTCTGATCTCACGACGCGCTTTGATGGATTCGATTTCTCATTCCTTGGAGGTACTATTTGAGATGCCCTACACCACTGACTTCCCCCCTCGCCTTCCGGCTGACCTGGAACAGCTTCTCCGTGATCTACATGCTTCTACGGAGCGCTTGATGGCCGAAGTCAGCCAGACAAATCAGCTACTGCATCGTCTCGCCTTGTACCCACCTCATGCTCTACCGACTCAACCATGGATGCCCAATGATGCCGCACTACTACCTCTACCCCATCCATATGGTCCGGATTTACCCTCATTCAGGCCTTCATCACCTCACTAACTCTGACTCGGGCCACAAGCTGCCCTCTTCTGTCGATGCATCTATGTCAAAAAAGTGCTTTTGCTGACTATTTCTGTTTTATGTTTTCAACCCTTGTTCACTCCCTTTTCTTCAGAACACCCATTCCTCTGCTTTCTTTTCACTACTTAATTTTAATTTTGGTTTCTTTCCCATCTCCATTTCCTACCCTATCTACACTTCCTCACCTTTCCCTTTCTGCCACCACCGCAGCCGTTTGCCACTCAGATTGCCGCACACGTCTCTGCCTCCTCCTCTTTCCTCCCGTCCTTGACCTCATGGATCCTCCTCCCACGGGCCTACTTGCGGGCTCTACGGCTCCACCGCCACGACAGGCCGTATTCAATCCCTACCGCCTTCCGGTCAGTCCACCACCCGGGAACATCCGACCTCAACCACACCGCCAACCTGAACTTCTATGGCTCCACTGGATGGTCTGCCTTGCTGCTTGGACGACCGAGGCTCTTTGCGCCCACCCGATGATGTCTCAAGAGGTGCCACCTGACGAACATTTTCAGACTATCTCCGCCCGGAACATCTACATCCAGACACGTCGCGCTGTCCATGAGTTCAATGTTCAACAACGTCGGATTGCTCGTGGAGTGTCCCTTCTCCAACATGTTGTACCTCATCCTGATGAGAACGCTACCTTTGGTCAGTATCGTGTCAACCCTAACGGCTTTATTCGCGCCTTGGGCACTCCTGAAGAGAATTTAGCCCTTGGGACTGCAGCTGATGAAGCTCTTTTGTCCCGACTACACTCGCATCGGAACCATGATTCAAATTCACCACCGGAATCACCTCCAACTCCCGCCACTCCGGCTACACCACCACACACCTGCCCGCTCTCGCACTCGTACGCCACCACCCAATCCTCTACTCCTATTACCAGATACCTCCACATCCACCTCTACCCCATGGACGACATCCTCCCGCGGTTCTACTCCCTCTACTCTCTCTTCGGCGCTGGATCGTTCCCATCAACGTCCTCTTGATGGACGCGGCCTTCTACATGGTCATCTCTGGCAAGCTACACGACACAGGACTCCTCCACCGGCATCGACTCCGGCTGATTCTACTGAGGTTCCATCACCACCTCCCCCAGCGCCTTCTTCGTGACTTTTATGCGGCTGCTTCATTAGTACACTTTTTGACTCAGGTGGGCGTGTCCAAAAACAGTGCCTTTATGATCTCACAGATGTACGCTTGACTGTTCTCCACCGCAGCCGCTGGCTCCTGCTACTTCTTCTGTTCTTTTTTCCGATTCTTCACCCTCCTCGATGATTTCTTCCCCTGGTCTTCGTGTACCTGAACCTCTGACACAAATGATTCCTACATCACGTACTTCTTGGCGTGAAGTTCGTCAACCCTTTGAAACATTGGACATGGTACCCGACCTTGACACCGTCAGATTTGAATTGGATATCAGCTTGTTGGTCTATCAACCCCTCAACTACATCACTGTGACTCTTGACTGGCAACAGATTGACACCAAGGAATACACCGTGGACGATCTCAAAGATGTGATCTATTCTCGCTTAGGTCAGAATCGTACGGCCTTTTGGATGGCCCTTCCCTCGACCGGTGATTCACGAGTTTGGGAAGTCCCACACACATGTACTCTTGAAGACCTCGTCCTCTACTTTGTCAACTCGCGACGGGTACGAACACTGGGATCGCCACTGAATACCCCCGCGACTCCGTTCCTTTTCCCTATCGACCTCTCCACACAGTCGCTCCCCCCCTACATGATGACGCGATTGGTCAACTCCGACTACCACTGACTGCATACCAGACCTACCGTGAGATTCGTCAATTCACCTAGTCTCACCCCACCTTTGGCGCGGAGCTTAAAATCTTGCCTCCCTTCGAGGAGGCGTGTGTGTGTGTGTAACCCTTGGAATCATAGGGATCCTTTAGGATTTTCAGGTTGCTTTTCCAGTTTATGTCATAGCAGGGGGTGCAAGCAGCCCATCCAGTCTTGCACCAACGAAGACACTGGATGTGTGCTGGTGAAATCAATCCGGGACGCCGGATTGACGTACCTGCTTGGAAAGAAACCTACTTAATGGACAAGCTGTTCCAATTCTGTGTTTTGCAGTAAGCGGCTAATGCAGCGGTGATGAACTTGGCTTTTCTGCACGTACGTCGTCACCTTGTCGTCCACTCGATCGGTGTTTTTCTTTTGGAATTGCTGGCCACCTGAAACCTTGGGACCTCCGCTGGATGGACCTCCTCTTCCTTTTAGGTTTCTTTACCTGTACCCTTAGGAATTGGAACCCTAGGCCGGCGTGTGGCACCGCTTTCAGTTCAGTACACCCTATCCTAAGTGTGTGTCGTTGCTGGTAGAGTCACGGAAGCACTCCCAGCTGTTTGAAGTTCAGGCTCCAAGCAGTTTGTATCGAACCCAAGTAAAACATCCGGTATAACTGTACCCATTAGCGGGGGGGACCTGAAAAATGTGTAACTTACATTCTCCGCTCATCTCCGCTCCAATTCCATGGTTACGGGTCTCACCAATACCCGTCTTCTGTTCCTTTGCCACCTTGAATACAAGATTTCATAAGACTTCCAGATCAAAAGGGGTTTCTCTCGCGTGGGAACCCACCCCCTGGCTCCTCATGGAGATAGGTGTGGGAATTGTCATTGGTGCTGCACCACGCGTGGGGGCGGTTGCATGCGACATAGCCGCCCAGCGTTTCATTCGCTGCGGCAAAGGCCACACTGTCTTGAACCTGGCACCGACGTAGCAAACATATGATGTGAAGCATCACCTCGTTAGTAGGTTGGATGCCATTTAAGTTTCCCTGGAAATCTAGGAACCCAATCATTGGTGCGAGCGCTTCTTCAAGCTTCCCCCGCCGCCGTTGTGAAGCATCACACTGCGCGATCGGACACCACTGTACTCGACTTCGTCTTAAGCGGTCGGAAGCCGCATTCAATCTCCCCTCGACACTTTGGACACCGAGCATTCAACGAACATTCAACGGACTTGTGGGGTGCCCCCCAAGTCCGTTAAGACTTTGGGTTCCGCAGCGAAGACGAGAACATCTTGCCCCGTTGTTGTTCTTCATTTTGTTGCCCTCGAGAGCTGCCTGCGCCTCCTTCAGGGTGATGGCCACGGCGGCCACGGTGGAGGACACGAGGAGGGCGATCTTCAAAGCCATTGCGCCGTTGCGACTGTGGCCGCTTCGTTGAACGACAAGCTGCTGCAAGCCGACAGCTGCGAGCTCCAAAGCGCGTGGGATGTGTTTTTTTTTTGCGAAAAAAGCTGCAAGTGCTGCATAGTGCTGCCACTGAGCAAAATTCCATTGGTATTTAGAGAAAGAAGAAGCCAGCATATCCAGTGGCCACCTTGCCAGTTGGATAGTAATTTAATTGTGATCATGCTCGTTCAAACACAGTTGTTACAACGTCACAGCACTCGATGAGCACGAGTCCAACTCTAAAACAATTTATGCTTCAAAATCTTAGTGGCACCCTATCTTCAGCTTGCGTTTCCAGCATCATTTCTGGTTGCGTTTAGGCAAATCACCCTTTGCACCATACATTGAAATCAGTTTGAAATCATACAACCCGAGAGTCTTGTTGAGAAAAAACACTGCCTCGCCTCCAGCCGCCTTCTTTGGTGGCGGAGGCGGCGGTTTGACGTTGGGTGGTAGATCCTTTCGCGAAGAACCACACGGAGTTCCGCGATCCACCTTCATGGCCTGTCTTTCTGGCCCAAAATTTGGATGAGCAATCCAAGAACACCCACTGCATGTGGGTCAAATAGGGAGACCGCCCAGGCGTTCCGACCCCTCGAAGGTCCGGAGACCAGTCTACCCACTGCGACAGTCAGGGGCGGGTTGGGTGTTTCTTTCCAGTTCGACTGTGTCGCGGATCGTTCACCCTGGCCCATGGTCTCGTCTCCAGCTTTTTGCAGAGACGAACGGACCGGTCGGTAGGAAAGCAAAGGCCAAAGAGATGTCATCGCGAGCCGTTTCCTTTCGCACTGCAGTTTCATGCAGTTTCCATTCTTTTAACTTTGGAGAGTTAGGAGAATCCGCAGCCTTAGTCACTTGGTCAACAATGGAAGTACACATGGAATTCTGGGAGTAACCTGTGACCAACCCAGTTGGTGCAGGGTTTTTGGTCCTTTCCAAACCAACGGAACCAACGGAACCAACGCAACGAGAGAGACTGACCCCTTGACATCACCGTACCCCCCGCCCGGTCTCGCGTGGCGGGTCCACGTGGCGGGTCCGCGTGGCGGGTCCATGTGGCCTGCAGGCCGCCCGTGCTGGGCGGTGCTTTGCGGACGTCGGCACCGGCACCCACCTGAGCGGGCCGGCCACGGGTTCCAGGTCAACGGCGGAACGGCGTGGTGTTCGGCGTGGTGTTCGGCCTCGTGTTGGGATAGAAACGATGGTTTAAAGAACCTGCAGAAGCTGCGGGTGATCAAGTTTCGCAAGCAAGAAAGAACACACAACCTAGATCTTAGAGCTAATCATACTACAAAACAACGGAAAAAACAAAACACATGGCATTTGCACTTGTTTCCCACTTATCCATAGACTGTATACCGTATGTTCCACAGGTTCCACACCTCGTTTCACACGAAGGTGTCCCGCCTTCGGTGGTGGCCCCGGTGGTCGCCGGTCTGGCCGCTCGGGAAGGAACTGCACGTCCTGGCCGCTCGGGGCTCGGCATCGAGTGTACCTTTTTGGCGTCGAGTTCGGCGAGGTTGGAGAGGTTGGGATCGATGTCGCACGAACATGGGGGACAGGGCTGGATTCGTGAATCGCTAGTTGAAGCTCCCTTCCAAATGGATCAAGTGGTTGCTTCTGACACCCTGTGCTTCTGACACCCACGTGCGGCACAGCGCGAGCAGGTGATGCGAGGTGCCTCCATTGAAGGCCGCCCCTTCGGTGCAGGTCCCATCACAGCGGTCCCATCGTTCGGCACCTCTGCAGCCGGCGGGACTACCGTCGGGAGGACAGTGATTTTGCGCATGGGGAATATGGCGGTTCGGTCCGGGTTGGAGGCCGAAACTTCGATTTTGGCACCGACCTTCTTGATAGATTGCCATTTGGTCTTCCATTTGGGAGATGTTCTTTTCCCCATGGAAAGTGTGCATTTTCGAAACTGGAAAGCTTTGAAAAGACATGGACAAAAAGTCCGATGATGCTTCCGAAGGCTGACGGCTGGATGCTTCCATGTTTTCCCTGCCTGTTGAGGCGCCTTGGCTAAGAAACCCATCTTCATCATCTGTTGGGCAAAGTCCGCCTGTTCAGCGCGTACTACTGCGGCGCAACTCACCACCATCTGTCCAACCATCATTCTGTAGATCATCGTACTACTTCTTCACTTTATCTTGATCTGGGCCATCTGGGTGAGCTTTTGGGCAAACAGATTGGCAAACCCAAGACAACAAAAAAAACGTCTCGGTTGAACACTGTGGTTCTTGGCAGGTGGCTGCCCAGTTCTTCTTGGCATCAGTAGGGCAACGGGTTGCGGCGCTTGCCGCGCCCGGGTGCGGCCTGTGATTGTGGAGCACCACCACCTTGGGAAGCGAGGTCTACACCGGTGGAGAGCCACTACAGTAAGCCCTTCTGGTCCGTCCTCAAGCGAGAAGTTACGTGCATTCTGAAACATATGAACACGTCTGGATCTCGAAAATCACATGTCAAATCCAAGTGGAACACACAGAAACGAGACACAGTGGACATATGTACATGTCAAATCCAAGTTCAATTGTCAAATATCATATCCCAGGCATTCCAAGACCATGTAATTATGGAAGATATGCCCACATTACATGGATGGTCGGGGTATGACCATTATACAATTATGACAATCTTTCATCATTTCCCCTTTCGAGAAAGTTTGCGTCAAGAACTTGTCCCACTTAGGTCACCCGATCGATCGGGCATCCAAGAGAAAACAACGAATACGTTTAAGTTTGGAGAAATCAACAACGACATACGTTTGCGAGGCAGGTCGGAGGCGTTTTGTTCGGCTCTTTTTGATTGAGACATGTTCTGCACCCGAGGGTGGCAGCAACACACTCAATGGGGAAAACCACAGGCGCCCACCTGGTCGCCGGGTGGGCGAACGCTGCTTGACCTGGGGCGTCTTCGTTGTGGACCTTGCGGGGAAACATCCCCCCCGCTGCACTCAGCAGTCCCATGGATGCCAGCGACCGTGCCGCCAGCCGCCTGCCCGCCCTCCACAACCTCTCCCATGGCACCGCAGGCCCTGCAGGCCAAGAGTTGTTTCATCCTCCGAGGAACAAAAACTGGGCAGTTTGGGCATCATAGGAGGGCCACGCCTCAGCGAACCGCGTGCGTGCGGCACCTCGCGATGTGCTCGGACCCATCGCACCCACGCATTGGCACCCGGGTCCACAGGCGTTGGATCGAAAAGGAAAAGGATGGCGTTCGACCCACAAAATCACAGACATAATTCTTATGCAACATGCAATAGCATGCAATAGCATGTCACTAGCTAGCAAGTCTAGCCTCTGCCGTAGGTTTGTACCAGGTCCTCTAGTGCGAAATCTCCTACCGACCGCCATCTACACAGGTATTGGGCTCCCGGACCCGATGCCTGGCATTCAGAGCGAATCAGGTGGAGAGCGACGGGACTGTTTTCTGCCGAATTGGACATGGGAGCTGTCGAACATGTGAGCAGCTTGAAACATCAATGCATATCAACACTGTCCCAGCTCCCAACAAAAAAGCAATCAATTGTGATGTCGGATATGTCTTAAGAGAGGTTCAGAAGCAAATCACAGGAGGTGCAGCCGCTTTGTGGCCCACGGCTGCAAAAAGGTGTCTCAATCTTTTTTGCTTCGTGCTACCACGTCCTCTCCTCTTGCTCTACGGAAGAGTTCACTAGCTTTGGCTCTCTCCGCCTTGACCATGGACGCGGCGAAACTCTAATGCGCCAGCGACGGTGTGGATGGCATCCAGTTGATGCTTCGAACACCTCTGCAAGTGAAGAAATCGATCTTCAGATAGGATCCTGGAAGTCCCTCGGCCAGCCAAGTGTTCTTGGCCATTCGCTGCTCATCCCCTGATGGGCCATAGATCATGGTGAGCTTCCTGGAACACTTGTCCTCCGCCGGATAGATCACTTCGTTCTCGTTCCTAGCTGGGGTGTTGAACAGGTCAAACAGCCTCTGTCTGTTACCACAGTGTACCACTTCTCTGCTTCTCTGCAGCGCTGCGACTTCTACTGGTATCCTCTTGCAGCACTGCTCTGTCACTGCCCCTTGTTCATATAACATCATAATCATGCGCTTCTAGGTGCCACAGTACAATAACATACAATAACCATTGATATGAACCTTCTTCCTCTTCATCCTCCCCATAATTACCAGGTATTACCATGTCTAGCAGTGAATTGGCTGGTCGCTCCAACACTCCCTACACCCACCAGGCGACCCTTTTCACTGTACCCATCTCCAACACTCCCGGCCCCAGAAGAAAAGACAGGGCTCACTATATGTCCTCTATAAACATCACTTTTGAGTATCTCTTCTGGCATACTAATGGAAACTACAAGAACTGTCGGTCGATCGACTCCAAGCGTCACGGCTTCTTTACGTGTCAAACGGACGGGTCCAACTCCCGCCGAGGGGCCCGTTCTTGAGGAGACGGAACTCCACTTGCCCACTCGCGGGGACCTTCACGGTGATCGTTCTCAAGCCCGTCACCGGGCCGTCCTGAAACGGAGCGGTCGCCGCCGAACGCGCCGAGCGGGAGCGGTTCGATGAGGTCGTAGGGTCGAAGGAGGTCGAAAGGGGGGAAGATCTGAAGACACCAGGACCCGGTAGATGGGGTGTCTATTTATAGCCCCTTGGCTGTGATTCGGAGTGTCCATTAACCACTCCTATGCAAAGGTGCATCGCTACTAGGAGCAAGGGCCTTACTACTAGGAACAAAAAGCTATCAATTTTTATTCTAGCTTCTTGTTACTACTAGCGATGCACCTGTTACTACTAGCGATGCACTTTGCTCCTAGTAGCTTCTTGTTACTTCCTATTTGGGATCCTTCGTCCTTCAACCAAAAAACGACCGCCCGCTGTGGCGGACCCTCGATTGACCGCAACGCAGGTTTTTGGGATCGGCGTGATGCGATGTCTCCTCAAGTTGTTCAACTTCCCAGTCGTTGAACTGGCCTGAGATGCCTCAGATCTCCAGGTGAGCGTTTCAACTGCTTTTCTTGGGGTCTAGCAGGGCCTAGCGGCTGGCCTGGTCCAGTGGCCGCTCGTTTTGCGGTTTTTCGACCGAGTGAACATGGATGGCTCATCCAAGTGGCAGTAGACGTCCTCTTCTCCGTCATCTGGCTCTCCTGCCATCTACCCGACACAGTCAGGACATGGGCGACTGAAGCGCCATGTCACAGCCTTTGAAGAGTGAAGTTGGAGACCTAAAGCCTGCTAAAGCCTGCTAGACTTACCCCGCTGAAAACTAACATGGAACCTGAAAACCACTGGTTTGTAGCGGAAAACAGTCTTTCAGGGTGCCATTCTCAGGGTCTATGTTGGTTTTCGGGAGTGTATTGTATGTGAACAGGAACATCATATTCATAGCACTGTTGACATGTAAAACAAGTCAGTGAAAAAAAACCCAAGAACATCGCATGTCACATGGAGCATCATCGAGTCGAAACGCCATGACCCACCAGCCTTCGCCCCCGAGCCACATCTGAAGGTCCGTCCTCCAGTATCTTCCTTGAACCATCTCTGAGGCGCGTTCGCCGGATCATCTGGGTTCATTTCAATGGAATACTTGTCGCCCGGCAAGATCAAGACGTCGGGTCCATCCCAATCCCACAGCGCCTCGTCCCACGGCTGTGCGTTTCGGGTCCGAAGCACCGAGGGAAGTTCGGACGGTGAACCGCCACATGGTCGTGGGTCCGGTTCATGGTCGGCCCCGAAGTCACGAGGTGGGGTTTTCCATCATTTGGAGTGCCGAGTGTAGAAGTGTTCCTTGATTATCCTTGATTTAGGTCCGTTTTATGCAGCAGAAGGGGATCGTTCTTGACTTAGAGCACGGAAGAAGGCGATGTTTCGGAATGTCCGTCTCCACGTCACTGGGGGGGTGCAAGTTCCACTCAGGTTCAAAGACACTGATGCTATTGGACCAGTTTCAGCTCCTTTGTACTTCTCGACTCCTCTTCTCGTGCAATTGAACACGTGGCTTGCATGCAGAACTGAGGCAAACCCTCAATTAAAGCACCGACATAGAATGACATAGATGACATGTCCTGGAGTCCAATGACTTGACATGACTCAACATCACCCCGAAACACACCAACAAATCGACCAACTCCCCCGTCCACGGACCAACCCGAGAGTTCCCACCATACACCGTACGCCGAGGAGCTGGGTCGGAACCATTGACCCGAACCTCTGGTGGCGACATCTGCCGAATCCGCTTTTGGAAGAGCTCCGCATTCGTGGGGGCGTGGTAGACATCCTGCCGTCCCACTGAGGTAGACTCTGTAACCGGTCCCGCCGAACAGGAAGGTCCACGGTCCGCGAACAGTGGAGATTCGACGTCCACGCCCAAGGGCCCCGAGGGCGGAGTTCGTTATTTCGATGTTTTCAATCTTTTTACATACGGTGTTTGAAACGGAAGACTGGCAAACACTGAAGCTTCAGGTATTCCAATGCGATTCTTCGTTTTTTGCAGGGCTGCCGGGCTTGTGAACTGCATCGGGCTTGTCTTCAAATGGGAGAACCCTCCAGAAGCATCCAGAAGCGAGAACCAAGCCATTGGGATCCATTGGGCAGGTCTGACCAATACATATACACGGTGAGAACTGGGAGTCAGTGTTCTCCAGCGAAAGCAAGCTGAGTGAAACAGGTCGTGTGCAGTCACGAAAATCTGCCTTTTGATGATTCTTCACTGTCATGAAAGAGAGCCCCCCCTCCTTCACTCCAACACTCAACTTGCCCGCACTGGGGCAGGGAGCCGCCCGAGAGCCCCTCAAAGCCTGGTCCGCAGCTCGCCATCTGTCTGACTCTGTCCACCTTAATCCCGAAAAACTCTGTTCGCTCCGGTGCGAAGAAACACCCGCTCCTCGCCCTCGCGCGCGTGAGTGTGCGAACCCGCTCCTCGCCCCAGAAGATGGCATGGGCATTGGTGCCACCGAAGCCAAAGGAACTCACGTGGACGATACCCTGGGAGTAGTTGTAGCTACCCAACTCGCTGTTGAAGAACGCTTGAAATCCTGCGCGTTTACGCGTATATTCCAAATATGTCTGGTCATTTCTGGCTTTCTGGTCTCCCGTCTTCCTTGCTGTCCATATGGAATATTCTGTCTCAGGGATGCTTTTTCCTTACTATAGGTGAAACAAGTGACTGATTTCGATTCGCAATCAGTCTCATGAAAGGTGAGCTAGGAACTGACAGCCACAGCAGCAAAGCCACAATGACAGACGGTCTGTGCTACACCACAGGCCTGTGTGAATAGTGGAATAGTCTTCTTAACTCTCTGGTTCAAGGGCATTACTACTGGTAGCAAGAAGTCATTAGGTTGGAGGCCATTACTACTAGTAGCAAAAAGCTATTAGGTTGGAGGCCATAATTCAGAACCGTCCTGTGAATCATTCCGCATGAGACCCGTCATAGTGACGCACAGAACTCAGACTTGTCGAGCTGGGGTTATCAAGAGCGGATTCCTGCCTGTCTGATCCAAGTGCGGGTTGAGCTGTCGCAGATGGCATACTGGGACTGCAAGCGATGATTTCACCTGCATCAATGTGTTCATGGATCAACATGATCATGAACACAGCACTTGTGGGCAAATCGAGCTCCATTGTCACTCAGACCCAGATGGTGTGACAGGCATCTAGCAACATATCATCTTCAATGATCGAACGCCAATCGAACTGCTTGCGATGTAAACATGTCACCGTGCAACGAACCTGGAAGACGGCCGCGATCAACGAAGTCATCGCAGCACCACCCTCCAAGTGACCCGTCGTTGCCTTGTTCCTCAGACCACCAACGTCGCTTCAAAACCATCGAATTTGGGGGGATCGTTCGCGTCGTTCGCCGGCGTCCCCCACCAAAGCCAACTGGGTCACCTACGAGCTCCCGGACACTTCAGAAGCCAACTGGGTCACCGGACCTGGATGATGTGGAGGAATTCCACATCTTCAGCTGTTAGACCCTGCAAAAAGACCCGCATGGAACCTGAAAACCACTGGGTTGTAGAGGAAACTAGTCTTCCAGTCTCCATGCCGTCCGGCTCCATGTGGGTCTCGGGTCACCCCGGGTGTAGCTCCATGTGGGTCGCACATCCCGCACATCACTCCACGTGGCGTGACGCGGTAGCTCGACCACATCGTGGTCAGACCGACGACCACCCTCTCGACGTCGGAATGGAGGTGACACATCACATAATGTAGACTCTTGATTAGTAATGTAGACCCCAGCAATAGAGTGAGAGTGTGTAATGGTAATGTAGACTCTTACCATACACCCCCCCAGGCCTGAAGAGGATTTTCAATTCCAGTGGCGCCAGGGTTTATGGTCCTCAAGAGTCTACATGATTGATGGTTTTTGCAATGAAAAGACCCCTCCCTATCTCAACATATCCAAGAATTCCAGTAATATATAGTTCTTGTCCTACCGTTCTTTAAGGTAGGAAGAACATAGAAAGACACACAAAAGCCACCCCGTGGCCTTGTTTCACTTCAAGGAACGTCACCACGATGAGGGTTGTATCGCGAGGCTCCTTGTTCTGGATCTTTCGCACCTCGGCCGACGGTCGGTGCGAACGAACCGAGAACAGCCACAACGGCCACCGTCGGCCGATGGGTTTCATCACATCCGGCAGCCCACCGGAAAGAAAGGTCTTTGTTTCCCCAGCCAGCGCCATGTACTTCACATGACATGCCCATAGGCCCCATATTTCTTCACATGACATGACCGCAGAAGCCATATTTCTGAAAGAAGTTTCTTATGGCACCATGTCACCGCATCTATTCACTCTCAACTTACGGCCTTATGGCTGTCCCCCTCCCCCCACCCGTCCCGCGATGGTTTCCCGTTCTTTGTCCAGGAACCGCTCCTACCTCGATGGGATCGCCCAAGGAGGTGCCAGTACCGTGACAGCTCCACACGCAGCTTTCGACCGGTGAGATCTTCGCTTCACCTGAACGATCTGACAGGTGGAAACCAACGCCCCAGAGACCCGACCAGACCCGACCCTAGTGTTTCTGGCTACCGCCTAGCTCGACAGCCTTTTGGCCTATCTACGGGAGTTCTGTATGGTGCGTATGGTGTCTATTTCTGCTTTGTTTCTGTGTGTGTAGTTTTTTTCCTACAGAACCCTATTTTTCTTGGGGGAGGATGGCAGTCAGTTGTGTTTGAGGTCAACGACGCTGCGTCCGAAAAAAAAAAAACGAACGAACAAACGTCTCCGCGTGCCGAAGCGGGTGTCAGACACGGGAACCACCACCTGCAGGTGGTTGCGGTGGAAGACACACATCCAAGCGATGGCCTCTAACCGATCGAACCTTGAAACAAACGATGAAATACGATCCTGCCAAGAGACGGATTGCCTTCCAAATCACATCCTGACACACAGGATGCGTGATCGTCATCAACGGCCAACCCCTCCTAAACATCTTGAGCATCATCTCCCAATTGGTCGGCATGCAGAATCTTCACCCAATTCATCCCAATGACATACAAGTATACACGTGAACAGCAAAACCAGAAGCCAATGGTCAGGTCGGAAAAGGCAAGTTCAGGCTTAAAACATACACTCCCTGCAACCAACGTGGGAACGAATTCACCTGGTTCCTTTCGACCATTTTCCTCTACAAACCGGTAACCTCGTTCGTTTCGGTTACATGTGGTCCGCCGGTCCTCTTGAGCAATACCATTGGGTGCCGTCAGCGTCGCAGATTTCCCATTCTGGCCCACCATGGATCCGCGCCAAATGGCATCCCGCTCGTCGGGCAAATCGCCAGGCTTCAGAGTCCTCAAGCTGAGCTATAGTGTCACACATCAGAGGCTGTTGGGTCCTCAAATGCCCATGGGGTCGACGAGGGGTCGGCTGACTCAGACGAGGGGTCGGTGTTCCGCGGCCACACACGGCGGGCTTACCAACGTTCCGCGACACGGTGGTTTTCCACGTTCTCTGCGGCAAACGGCGATGCATCTCACAGCGGCTGTCCTTCCTCGTGCCTCCTGAACAAGGCGAACGTTCGGACCGTTTCAGCGCTCCAAGGCTCATTCCAGAACAGCCATCTCCACGCATGTATCCGCCGGCCGTCGCATTGAAGGTTCGGCAGCGCATGGAGATCATGTGCGATTGTGAGCTGCCCACAAAGGACAAGGGTGATAGACACCTGAGATGGCACGCTGCTAGCCAAAGGTGCCAGCAGGTGATTGGAAGGAGACATTCCGTACCAGGAGGAACGACGAAACATCTAAGATGAACGCGACATCGTACGGACACGTGTCTCCATGCGACCTCATGCGGTCTCCGGGCAGAGCCGGACCCTTGACGTCCCGTCTGACGTCTCATGGAGAAGAGAAGAAACATCGAAAAACCAGTTGGGTCATCCCCATGAACATTCACTTATAGGAGGGGATGTTGGGTCATCTTTTTGAGACGCCCCGGTCCAACTGGTCCAACCAGCGGCGAAGCCGCAGCCGCAGCAGAGGCCGCGAAGCGAACTCGTTCTCAGGGCGAAGCAAACGGGGTCAAGCTCCCAGTTGGTCGGTCGTGAACGGAAACGGCTCCCGTCGTGAAACATGGAGAAGAGATGGAGAAGAGGGCGAGTCGGGAGCTCAGGGGCGCTCCCTCCCCCCCTCGTCGCCATAGCGGTTCGTATTGGCTCTGAAACATCTCAATGCCGTCTAGGACGGGGTCGTCGGACCAAATGGGCTGTTTCAACCGGAACGAACAGCTGAGAAGCCCAGGTCTGAGAAGCTTTTGCAGTCTTCCCATCCTCTTCCCCATTCCGCACTCGGAAGGAAGTTTCGATCCGTCCCACTGGAAACAAGAAGCTGATGAATTCCAAGCGCCACGTGGAATTCCAGCTTGTCGATGGTCTGATCTCTGAGCATAAACTTGGCCTCAGCGCGACGGTCTCCGGGCGCAACCCCCTCAGAGTCGAAAAAGACTCTTCCCTAAGAATCAAGGACCCTCAGTTCGGTGAAGGTCTTGAGGGTGAAAAAACCCTGCTATGCAGGGTTTTGGAACCCTCCATAGGAGGGTCCAATGATCCTTATAGGGTTCAATGCCATGTCAACCAAAATCACGCGACCGCCCTGAACCGCGATGGTCTTTCTCGCTCGAGCTCGTCGCTTCGCTCGCGTCCCAGTGACTAAATGCGTCGCCGTCAAGGAGGCAGAGCAGGCAGTATCTGCGACGTAGTTGGGACCCTTAAGGTTAAAAATAAAGCCTCAGCGCGCCGTCGGCACGGTCGGTCGTTGGTCCAAGCCGCGGGGTCCGTCTCGGTTCGGTGCTGTCGGTTCGGCGAAGAAAAGGAAGTAAAACGAAGGTGAAAAGTAACGAAACATCAAGAAACCAACAGCAGAAGTGGAGTCTTGGACCCACTTCTCGTTGTCAGATGTTTGAGGCCCAAAACCAAGCGAGCCGAGGGCAGCGTCGATGCTTGGCGTTCCAACGATCAGCCGGGTGGCTAAAACGATTTGCAATGATGGCTTGAACGTTGGCGCTTCCAACCATATCAGGAGGCTTTGGAATGTGGTCGTAATCATCCTGCAAACAACAGGTTAACACCTGTCAAAGAAGCTTCTGCAAATCAATGATGCTACTTCTCTTCTATGCTTGTATAAACTTGTATACGATCATTGAATGAAACAGAACATAAAGTGCATGAAACGCAACCGGGAACACCAGCCATTTGGTTCGATCGTCTTTCTTATAGCACATTACACTTCACAGCTCGCAAGCAAAGTGGACTGTGTCAGGAGTTACTAAATAGACGGTCTAGGTAGACAAAGGTCATCCGCTGATGTGCCATACTTGCCATCAAAAGCTCCATTGCTCCAGGATGAGACAGTCAAAGCCCAATCAAGATCCAACCTTCAGACGTGCTTCTGCACATTATGGCTCGGCCAGGCGCCACTCATCGCGACGAATGGCATGTGCGGTCGGCCAGCCGGTCGTGGTCACGCAAAAAGGCGTGTCAACGCAAAAAGGGCCGTAGGATCACATCGAGCGTGGTTTATGTCAAGATTGCTCCTCTTTGTCAGGTTTTTTTCAACTCAAATGACCGACTGGGCGGTGGCTTGCACGTCAGCAATTCCACTCTGCAAGAGAGGCCAGAAGCAAACAACCGGTTCGCGCGATGCTCATCAACGCGTACACGATGTTGGACAAAAATGGCAAAAATGGGGGGTCAATCAAATCTTGCCTGTTTGCCAAGTGTGAATCCTGAATTTTCGGACTCAGTGGGTACACTTTGGCATAGTGAATAGTGTATCGGTTTTGCAACGCCTAAGCTTGAGTGTAGACCCTCCATAGTGCAGTCTTCTTTAGCAGACAAAGACGTAAACTTTGGGCGGTCTTGGTTTCATGTTTCTGTGTGCACACAATTGGCCTTCCCAAAAACGGCCGGTCGACTGTAACCAGTCCCAGTCCTGTTTTTGGTACAACAAACGCCAATCATCTCGTTCATTGGCAGCGTGCCCCGGTGATTATAAAAAAAGTCTTCAGTCTTCAAAGTCATCTACTAAACCCTCATCAGTGAAGCTTTGGCTTCAAGTCCAGGCGTGCCATTCAAGTCGGTCTTTCTGGCAGCTCCCCGTCGCTCGGCCGCAGCGAGGCCGTGCGCCGGCGATTCGCGCGATTCGCTCGATTCGCTCGCAGCGAGTCCTTGTCCAAGCCCACAGAGACCCCAGCATGGTGAGGCTTTCGACTGGCGATGTCCTTCGTGATGCCCAGCCTTGGACGACGTCCGAGATGGGTGAAGAGTTGTGAAGAGGTCTGATTGACCAGCAAATGGCCTAGACAGTATTGTAGAGGGTGATATTGTTGTAGGGAGTGAAACAACATCAACAACAGATACACATACAAATACAAACACAACAAATACTTACAGTAATGTGTAAACAATAAATAGCCAATAGCATACAAATATGATCAACATATGAAAGCACACCTTCTCCTTTGTTGTTAAATCAGCATCAGTATGATTATTAACTTGTCATATTTTGTGACTAAGATTGTTTTTTGTTTTAAATACAAACATAGATAAAAAACTAGCTTAACTCCCTTTCTAAAATGCTTTTAGACAGCCCAACCAGTAGACAGTTTTATGTGCACACATCATTCTTACTTATTCACACTCAGCCTTGGTAGCTGAGTGTCACTTTTTGTTGGTCTCAGCCGAAGGGTGTTCATGGATCAAACATACCAAACCGTGTCACCACATGTCTCAACCTTCCCGGATTCCTTCACTGCCGGGCACCCTTTTGGACGGAAAGAACATCCGAGCGTCTTGAAGAGGTTCTGAGCGCCCACTTCCTTGCGATCTTTTGGATCGTCCGTGAACCAAAAACCAAACCCATCTGAAGGCAAACGTATGCTGCATGCGGACGCCCGTGGCACAGCAGGCAGCAGTGGCAACACACAAGATCGCCACCGTTGCACTGGTTGCAAGCAAAGCGTCTAAGACGTGCCTCTGCATGGGGTCCATACCTTTTGCCTGGAGCAAACGGCCAGTTTGCTGAGGTGTATCCTTACACTCTTGACATCTCTTGACCCCTGCACGGAGGAGGCAAGGCCTCCAATCGGTCACTCTTCCACATGCTTCCTTCAGTTCGAAGGTCTAAGCCATATCCGCAGAGTTCTCACATGACAAGGATCTGTTAGTCCAAAAGTCCAGATTCTGCTTATAATTAGGACTATAACCTCAACTGCGAGTGAACATCACGCTGTCTCACCAGCCAGCAACCCATGTTCCTCTGGCCTCGTTGATGGGAACCTGAAAGTACTTGTGGTCAAAGAGTTCGATGCCCTCGACATAAGACCTTGAGTTTCGACGAACTTCGCTGAAGGGCGGACTTCGAAGGAAGATGAAGGAAGTGTCGAGTTTCACTCCGAAGGGGATGGAGTAAACTTGACAGTTTTTCTTGGGCGTGCCCCAAAGAAGCTTTCAGCATTGCCAAGGGGGGATGGTATATGATGGTATGATGTTCTTTTTTGTGCATCTGTTGCCCTGCGTGACGCATATGCCATTAACGTGTGATTTCACTGGCGCAGCGCGCAGCGAATGCGTGTCCGGGAGAAGACACCGGTGAAGTGACCGGAAATGACCGGCACAAATCACAAGGATCTTGGGACGTTGGGATCTCATGTTTTACACCACCGGAGTTTGGATGGTGCAACTGGCGCACCCCTGACTATGTTCCATGAAAAAAACACTAACCCCTTCCCTGGTGCTGGTAGTGCCTTTCTTTTTTTGGTCCCTCTTCGGATCTTGTTTGTATCTTTGGATTTGTCCGCTCGTTCTTCTCGGGTCGTTCTTCTCCGAAGGTCTCCACAACACACTCCGCCAGGCTGCTGATGCTTTACGATGGTCTGCCACGGTTGCGCGTTCTCTGGATCTTCACAGTAGTAATAATCCAAATCCCATCGACTGAACGGAATCCTTGAAGGCGGCGACACGTGTTTTGCGGACGGTGCTTTTCTGTGGGGTTACAGACGTGTGTCATTTTCCCCCCCCAAAGAAGCAACTGGAATTTTGAGCGACGAAAAGCAACACATGGATTGATGAACCAGCTTGAAAAGCACGCTCTAGAGCCATGTCTTGTGCCCACTTTGTAGCTCTTTGGCTTTCCATTGACGCACGCTCGGCACACTCTCTTCAGACCATTTCAGACCTTGAGAACCCACAAAATCGTTAGCTTCGGTTCGGTTCCGTTCGGTTCGCGTCCGATCGCTCCGATCGCTCTCGCGATGCCCGGGGAACCCGTTCGGTTCGCTTCTTACCCATAGTCACCCATGTACCGTTGTTCAGTTCTGCTCCCACCTCCTTTTAGCCAGACCGACCGGCAGCTTGATCCCGCCAGAGGCGCCCTACCACACCGACCGCGCTCCCAAGCGACCACGACCGCTCCGACGCCCGCGGTAGCTGCGTTGAGCGCGAGCGTCTCGATGCCCGCATCGGTACAAGCACTTAATCCAGCTCGATACCTTGGAAAGTCCAACTTGAGGGAGGAAGGTCGTCCCCGGGGTCGTTCCGGTCGTGTGAGACTAGAGGTTGGGGAATCGGGATTCTGTCAGTGAACATGGTAGTGCACAGAGGATCGATCTGACGGATCGGTGAAGGATGGTTCTTCACGGCTTTTTCTGATTCCATGCCACACCTGGGCAACAACCACTCAGCGGATCGGATCTCGGTCCAAGTGACGCTTCGGGCTCATCCCAGCGTGCCATGAGCCGACTGGAGAGGTTCACCACGTTGATCTGGGTGCCACCCGTGGGTCCCGGTGGACCTTCGATACACCGGAGCCAATCCTCAGTCCAAGCACCGGGACCGGTGCCGAGATCCATACAATCAGTCCAATTCTGCATGATATAATATATATAATAATAACAATATATATATATATATAATTATATATCTATATATCAATATGAAACAGTTATGTCATCGGTTCTGCCATCGTTTCTTGCAGCCCATTGCAGCCCGGGTTTCGAGATCGCCGATTTCGTTGCCCGTGAGATACAAGGAGTCCATATGCTCCAGGAATGAAGCTGAGAGGATCATGGTCTCTTGCTCCGTCCGGCACGTCATGTCCAAAATGGTGGGTCGGAAGATCACCACGGTGTTCGTGCTGGCCTGGCGTTTTTAAAAGAAAGCAAAGCGCTGACGAGAGGTAAGGGGTACTGCTATTTGGGGGGTAGGGGGATGTGGGGGTTCACTTGGCATCACTTGGCTGATGGAGATGTTACTTGGTGCCTTTCTTTTGTCCTGATGAGCTGCAGATCCTTTTCGGCAATCGCAAAGACTTCTTCTGCCAATAAACCCGGATGCCAGAAGAAAATCATGCCGCAATGCCCATGAAAAGAAAACACACATCACAACACATATAGAAAGAATCCATAGATAAAGAACAAATTTGTATTTTACTTCTTGAATCCCTCAGCCCTGGACTCGGTGCCTCAATGAGATGCTCTTCCCTATGCTCACCTTCGGAACTCTCCTCCTTGGGAGATAATGTAAGCTTCGCAACCCCCGGACCAAAGAAGTGCATCATTTTGAGCTGACTCCGTCGCCAGGTCGAATAGAAGCTCGCTAAGGTGTAGTCATCGGTGACCATCGGAGCAACATCTTCCGATGGCAACAGGGAAAGGCTGAGAAGCCCTGGAGTTCGAGCATCTACCATCTTTCCCAGTGCATCTTCACCTTGGAACGAGAAAAGAACGTTCTTGAGGAACCTCTGCAAGGAAGGTGCCGTTCGGTGCTTCATTCTTTTCTGGGGGTTCTTGGGGGGGGGAACAGGAATTTGAGCCAAGGAGTGGTAGAACGCACCCTAATACTGCAGTCATTTTCTTGCCCATCCTGTCAAAGAGCCTGCTTTGGCTTTGACACCGGTTTCTTCGGGGACGCCGAACCCCCAACCGTCACAAAGAAACCAGAACCCCCTTCACTCGTTTCGTGGCCCGCGGCTCTCCGTCCGCCGCCCTCGGTCCGCGGCTCTCGGTCCGCAGCTTCCGTCGGTCCGCGGCTTCCGACGAGTCGCAGTAAGGCTGCAGGAGGACGGCCATCGTCGACATCAATTCGTCGCTGTCTTTCAAAACCTTGTCCTGCGGACATCGTCGACCCCTGGAGCAGGGCGAAGGAACCGGAATCGCCGGGAGTCGAAATGGATGGTTTGCTTCGTTTTTCCATCCACCCGAGCTGAAAAAACACCACGTTCGGCTTGCTTCCTGCGGCACACTTGGTCTTTCGTCCATCCACAGAACTCGCGCACGAGCTGCTTGACCCAAGTAACCTGCTTGCAAAGTGCTTCAGGAGACAGAAAAAACACACAAACCAACTGTTCGTCAAACCCAATGCTCCTTATGAAAACGACAGGTTCCAGCAAACATATCATCTTTGACATTTTTGTGGACCTAGGATAGCCCGTTTGATTAAGGAACATTTCAACCATGCATGATACACATGTGCAATTGCAGCTCCTTCTACCTCCGATTGAGCCAAGGGCGAGCGACGAGGTGGTCTCTATATACTGAGAGTCTCGGCCCCCGCCTTCTTCAACTTCTTCGGGCAAGCGCTCTAATCCTCAGACCGAGCGAGTCAGGAATGGGTCGGATCAAGCGAAGGTGATTTTCTTGTACTTCGGAGTGAAGATGCGCCCTTCTTACCGCGCAGCGTCAAGCGTCCGGGCGCAGCCGAAATGAACTGATCCATCTTCAGACTTCAACCAGGCGAAACAGCTTGTCGTACAAAAAACCAGCCCAAACTGCTTGTCTCCATGATGTTAGTAAAACGAAGGGCCCGGGCATGGCATGTCTCCTGTGCATGTGGCATCCGACCCAGGCCTGTTCAAATTTCCTACCATGTAAGAGACGGTTCGATGTTTACTCTTGCTGTGCTAACAAATGACAAGCTCGCTCACCTTTTTTGAGTAGATGAACAAGTCAGTAGCTGTGGTCCTGGTGTGACAAAGATCTGAGGACTCAATGTATCGTCTGATCCTCCAAGTGCAGTGAAGATCCAAGATCCGGATTACACCTTTGGCACATCTTAGATGGTTTCTCCAGTACATCTCGGCCTCAAAAACCGATCGTCTTCTTTTCCTAGACCAGGGTGCGCACTATTTTTTAAGGCTCCCGCCACGGTTTCTCACACTGAAACAGTGCGCAAAATGTGAACCGATGGTGCGCGATGCGACTGAACCAGTGCGCCGCCTAGCACGCCCGCGCGCCAGGTTCCTCACAGTTCCCGCCCTTCTTTTCTTCCCGCCGTTAGCTCTCGTTTCGGGGTGCCTCTCCAAGGTACTACCTGACTCCGCCAACTTCTTCACGGAGCTCACAGCCCGTTCGACTTCAGGCTGGGATTGGCAGAGCTTCATCACGCAGAAACCCTTCTCCATGAGACAGTTGGCCACCTGCGATCGATCGACGATTTCAACGGGGAACGTGCACCGAACGACCAAACGTGCACCGAGAAGAGTCTTTGAGAGGACATCCCTTATATCAAGCTTGTGAGACGACGAGCAGCGCAATAAAACAAAGTGACAAAGTATCATCAATGCATATCCATTCATTATAATTACATTTACATTACATACTGGTCCCACGAGACTTGGGACTTTACGGACAGTTTTTGTATGCTCCACAACTCCCAACCCACTTCGGATCATATCCCAAACTGGTATATATATATATATGCCTACATTAACCCCAGGTCAACCACCCCTGTCTGTATGGATTCATATGGCCAGTCCTACTATTTGCTCCTGTTTGGGTCTGCGACTTCCCTCGCGTTCTCCTCGCGGGAAACCACGGCGAATTCACCCCGACCGCCCTCGAGAGGTACGTCACTCCGCGGTTGGTTTCACCCGCCTCCTCGGCCAGGAAGTCTTGGCAATGCCTCGACCGGTCGACTGGAAGGACGAAGGGGATCTGGTGTTCTCCCACTTAAGGTGTTCTCTGGTGTTCTCTGGTGTGCTGTTGGTGTTCCGGTATGACATGCAAAACGAGTACCTGGATTGAGCTATGAATAGATTCTCACGTGAGAAAGCTTCAGTATACTCAAGGGAGGATCCGGATCGGATGCTCTGAACCACGGAAACGCGATGCGTTTTGGAGCTCCTGAGCTTCATGATCTTCATCCCAAATGAACCATGAAGCACCCAATCGTCCCTGAGCCACACTGACTCGCTCCCTGCCTGGGTCCCACTAAAATGTCAAAGCTCTGGCTAGCACTGCGCAACTCTGTGGGCTTCACCTGGCAAAGTGGATTCACCAATTCCTGACATGTAGCTACTTTAAACAACTCCTTGAACTGTTTCAACTGTTTCATAACTTTAAACTGCTTCAGAAGCAATTCCCTCATGGCAACTTCTGGCGTCTTGGGATTGGGATTCTCGTGGTACAAGACCAAAGCCACCGGGTCACTGTACACGGGTGGGTTCAGGAACCCACACGTCACTCACGTCGACACAACCAACCGCGGTCGCATGCGGCTTCTCTTGCGACTTCAACCCCCCCAACTACCCCCCAAACGGCCTTCTGATTCCGAGCCACTCAGCCCTTAAAAAGGCCTGCATCTTTTTAGGGGCTGCGGAGATTCGTTTTCCACACCTTGCGGTAATTGATTGAAGTCGAGGGCAAACCTCCAATCAATCCAATTCGACCGAGTCACTTGGCATCCGATTCCCGTCTCTCCACTCGTCCCGGATTTCGGTTTTGCTCGGGTCCCTAGGCCCTTCGGCCTGGCGTGTGGAGCCATTGATCAAAGACACGCTGAAGGTCTCCTCCTTCTCTGAAAAGGACCTTGCGGCGATGTTTGTCTTGGTATGGGTGTGGGGTGCGAGTTGCAACTAGTTATAGTTGCAACATTGAATGGATCCGGACGGTAAGAGTCATATGAGGAGCTGTTAGAAAGTGAGCACTGGAGTTCACACAGATTCCAGGACGAAGGTAAGCTGTCATGATGTTTCGTGTAGCTTCACTCATGTCTTGTCCTTCCTTCTCTTCTTTCCTTCTCCTTGCATTTCATTTGGCAAGGGAACAACGTTTGACCAGTCGTTTGCGACGAGTGACACCAGCTGCCCAACGCGATCATTGAAGTCTGCTCCATCCACCTTCATGCGACAATGTCTCTGGTCACACGATGCAACTTGGTCTCTTTCTTTTAAGGAAGTCTAGGGGTGAGACATGGCTGTGGGTCAACAGTCGTCGCTTTTCTTTGTTCAGCCCAGCGGTATAACATGCAATCACTTGCAACCTGCCAGATCCTGCCAGTAGCCAATGCAGGCCACTGTGCATGTGGCCACCCAAACTCTCAGCCACACACACTTATGGATATGCGTACTGACGGACAGCGGTGCCACACGCCGGCCTAGGGTACCATTTCCTAAGGGTACACGTACGAACCACTGGATCCTGGAGGTCTTCAAGAGGAAAGAGCCAAACTCGCAAGTCGAAAACGAAACGACAGGGTGACGACGTAGCGCGCAAGTCTGCGGAACTCAACTCAGCAAAATTAAACTTCAAGCAGGTACAGGTGGATGATCAGTCCACCCCTCCCTCGTCATACCATAGCTTCGTTGCGTACGGTGGGTATGATGAGCCGCACGCCCCTGCTGAAGTAAATGGAAACAATTCAACTGAATCCCTGTGACTACAAGGGGCACACACACACGCCTCCCCGCCTCCCCGAGGGGAGGCGAGAAGCACTAAGGTCCGGGCAAAAGTGTGTGTGGTTGCAATGAAAAGGAACCAAGTGCGCAGGAACAACCGATGACAACCCACCTCATTATAAAAACCTGGCGACCTGAAGCCTGATTTGAAAGTAGGTTGTGCATGTACAAACTAGGGCCCAGGCAGTGTGCACGCAAAAGAAGGAAAGAGATGAGGTGACAGGACATGAAGCAAGGGAAGACATGAAAGAAAAGAAGAGAAAAGAAGTATGTAAAGGGGAAAGGATGAAAAGGGGAACCAAATGGAGGGGACCGAAACCGATGAAGCCAAACCTCATTACAACGACCTAGGAAAACCTGCCTCGTTTGAATGTACACGCTGTATGTGCATGAACCTTAAACTTGCTTTGACACCTATAGTCACCTTGAGCCCTGCCGAAATGGCTGGCTGCTTTGACCGCTGCGGTCATGTAAAGGCATGAGCCAACTGGGAATTCCAAAGATGAGACAAACATCGAAGTTCTTGCGGCATAAGCCATCTGCTGTCCGCTCCGGACACGTACATCTCCAGGCAGGGGAGATAACGACAGACACCCGTTCGACGGGTCCATGGGAGGCACTCTACGGGCTCATCCTGGACTGGCACTGGGCCAAACACACTTATGGATATGCGTACTGACGGACAGCGGTGCCACACGCCGGCCTAGGGTACCATTTCCTAAGGGTACACGAACGAACCACTGGATCCTGGAGGTCTTCAAGAGGAAAGAGGGCCAAACTCGCAAGTCGAAAACGAAACGACAGGGTGACGACGTAGCGCGCAAGTCTGCGGAACTCAACTCAGCAAAATTAAACTTCAAGCAGGTACAGGTGGATGATCAGTCCATCCCTCCCTCGTC
>CAXAMN010015113.1:112502-133497 GCA_963970005.1 Durusdinium trenchii | reverse complement strand
GAAACAATTCAACTGAATCCCTGTGACTACAAGGGGCACACACACACACAACGGCTCTGAGCAACTACATACCCAAAAATATACCCTGGGAGTCAAAGGCTACAAAAAGAATTGTCTTTAGGGTGCCTGAAAGGGACTGTCCTTTACTTCACTATAGAAAAGTATAGTCTTTGGACTTCCAGGGTATATGATTATATATGTATCTCAGCCGACTATCAATGACGTCTTCCCTCACCTATAGTGATCCCCAAACAAATGACCGTAGTGTCCTGTCTATTTTATTTCAGTGGGGATCCACTTTTCTGAAAGATATCTTCTCTTCTATCTATGACAGGGGACTTCACTGCTCTATGACAAAGGGACTTCTCTCACATGTTCAAATCTCTCTCTCTCTCTCTCAGCTGAGTCGTCCTCACCTCCACTACCGATCCCAGCCGAAAGCCATGCAACAGCGCCCCCGGCTCCATGGCCAGCACCGGGAGCGCCCCCGGTGGAGACACTAAGGCGGCTGGGCCGAAACGAAACGAAAAGCTCACCACTTCGTGCGTCGATTTGGCGCAAAGTGAACCCCTTGAGATTGTCCAAACTTCTCGAAAAAAAAAACACAAAAGCAAGAAGAAAGGCATTAAGCATGCTTGAACATGTGGAGTGTTCATCAATAGTCCATCAACTTCTTCGAAAACGAAGGTGTGTCTTGTGGATACCTGATGAGGGTCACACAGCAAGAGTTGCTTGGCCTCCTGATGGCAAATTCTTCGAAACACCATGTTCTGGCCCATCAGGGCGTGACTGCGAAGTCTAGTGCAAGATCTGCCAGAGATGCCACATGGCAAACCGCCACAACCGGGTGGGGGTCCTGCCGTTTCTGCGTTCTTTTTGTGCGCGCGGTGGAGTTGGTTTAGACACAAATGTGCCGAGTAAGCTGGAAGTGGTGAGCTGTTTTCTGCAAATTTTTGCAGTTGAACTGTCCAAACAGAGGCAGTGAGTGCCATGGTACTTGAACCCAATTCTAGGTCATTGCAGATGGACAAAACACACGAGTGACGTTTCACTGCCTGGAATGCGGAAAACCCATATCATCTTGTCTCTATCGGCTTCTGCTCAAACGCTTCAAACTAGTCCGGCAAAGCTCTAAGACTCAAACTGATTGCAAAGCAAAGGGGTTGTTAGGAGGATGCAAATCTAAGAATTATGAGAAAACAGGGAGAGCTACTACCTGAAACAGGATGCAACAGGGTGCCACTGCAACCATCTGGACATCAAAACTGGAAGCATCCAGGTCCATTTCACCTCTGGGTGTTCCAACCAGGTGTCCTTTTTCTGGACGCCCACTACTATCCGAGATGTCCAAACAGTCCAGGAAGGTTTCACTCCTGGTGGCATGGGCGGTAACGCTGCCAGAGGCGGTGGTCCCGGCGGCAGCGGTGGCAAGCCCGGCCCAGGCGGTGGTCCGGGCGGTAGCGGGGCACTGGGAGCAGAGGGCTCGGAAGAGGCTGGCAGCACCGTTCCTGCGTTGGATGCCGTTTGCAGTGCTCAAAACATGGCTGGACCTGGAACCCCAAACAACCAGAAAGAAATTTCCATTGTAAAGGATTTCAATTGCCATATTGGAACAACCATTTGTTTCTGGTTCTTTGGGGTTCCAGGGAAGAGGCAAAACACACACAAATCGTGACAGCAATCCGTTGCATTCATTCAAAATGAGACTTTGATAGATTTCTTCGTCTAGCAGCGTTCGTCTCCGGACACCCGCACCAAGACATCAAGGACGTTCCGCACCTACCTCGTCTTTCGATCCCAGCGACCTTGAGCGCTTGCGACCTTTAAGACATGTTTTTTGTTTTTGGCGATGTGAATTATGCAGCTAGCAGCTAGCACTTCTCGTGTGTTTTTATTCTTCTTCTTTCGGGTCCATCAGGCAGCTGCGAGGGTAGCATGGGCTCATCATCTTCCTGCGTCTTGCGGAGCGCCAAAGCACTGTTCCGTCGACACGCCGAAGTTGGGGGGGAAGACGAAGGAAGACACGAAGGTTGGCAGCTCACAGCATCATGGACCTACAAAACCACCTGAAACATCCTGAAATCGCTGTTGAAGCCCCGCAACAGCTGTGTTTGCATCAGCTGTTATGTGTTTCACAGCACCGCAACACACCTGGGCAAACCAGCATCCATATGTTAGCAAGCCAATGGGCTGACTCGGGGGGGGCATCTTTAAGCTGCCGTTTGGGTCCTCATCATCCTCTTCATCTTCGGATTCTCCCGATTCGCCGCCGTCCTGTCGATGCGGCTGGACGGATGACCGGTTTCGTGCAAGCAAACGCAGCCCAGGCAGCCCATGAAGCCGACTAAACATCCAACACATCTGCAAAGAACACATATATATATATATATTTATAGAGAGAGAGTATGTAATCATCATACAATATCATACAACAACGAAATTTTGGAACTTTTGAAACGACTTCTGGTTAATTCTTGATCTTGGAGCTTAGCTGTCAGCATTGTTGCACTGCTAGCAGCTGCTAGCAGCCCTCAGTTCAAGTGGATCCTCGTCGTCTTCCATCGGCCGCTGGTGTGGCAGTACCTGGAAGGAGCCGCCGGAGCGCCCTCCAAACATCACAAGCCTCTACCAGGACACCCGGACCAGGGGTGTCTATTGATAACCCCTTAGAGGTTAAGGGGAGTCCATTAACCACCCCTTGTGGGTCCTGGTATCTCTCTCTTTCTTCTCCTTGTTCAACAGTTCTTCCATGTTTTTTCCCCTTTCAGGCACCATGTCACCGTGACCTGGCACTAAGCCCTGGGTCAACTGCGAGGCAGAGACTCCCGACCTCGTTGTGGCCGAGAAAACAAGAACCTCCGAGGCCACAGGCCCCCGGTCAATGGTCGGCATGCTTCCCAAGGCGCCAAGCGCCGGATTTGGATGAATTCCCTTTTGGGGGGGGGCATGCCTGGTAGGTCTCACTGAAGAACTCCACCAGCGAAGAAGACGTAGTTTGGACCATCCCTACGAATGCCGGTGCCCTTGGAGGCTCTTCATCAATTCACCCCAAGCCCTTCAATTCACGAAGACTCCACGAGCGAGTCATTGAGTGCTTGACGGCAAAGGTGGAGGTTCTCGCTTCACTGAACCGTCTGGATGGCGGTACCTCAATGGCCAAAGACCGAAGCAAGGTGCGGATCTAAAGCAATGCTTGATGGGGCAGCCAAGCTGACACCCTCACAACTTCAATCTGTTCCAAAGTCCTGCCAGCTCCTCTGATGTTCATATTAAGTCCTAGGCCCAAAGTCCCTCCTGTCCAAAGTCCCAGCTCAGCCAGCTCCTTTGGCCCGGAAGGGCGCTCTTCAGCTCTTTCCCCCAGCTCTTTCCCCCCCACGGACTCTCTGCAGATCACCTGAACCGGTAGCATGGCACTGGTGTCCATCTTCGAGGCCCCCGAGCATTAAGACTTGTCCCTGCGGCGGCGCGCCATAGGGATTCTTCACCTGTTCTCGCGTCCCGCGAGACGAGGTCGGGGCGTCCAGCGTTTCGCACCGAGACGACTGTGGTCGACGGTGCAAATGCAAACCGATGATGACTACACTTTGGATCACGGAATTGGATGCTTTGGAAAAAGGGGGACGTTTGGATCACGAGCAGCTTGCCATCCATTGTCACTCTAGAACTTGAACTCATGACGCATGCCCTCTTGAGCTTGATGTCATCACCTGGTGCCCCATCAGAAATCCGATCTTGGACGGTCCCCCCGTTCGCGCTGAGTCCTTCACTGGGTCGTAGTAAATGGACCTTGGACGTGCGAAAACGGCACCGTTTTTGAACCTCAGGGAGGTCTCCAGAAAAGAGAAAAGGCAGTTGTTGACGTGTTGGTCTCAAAGATTTATATCCCAGACACTCCATGTTTGCCATATATGCTTACATTGACCCCCCCAAACCACCCAATGTATTCAAATATGGCATACATGGAGTGCTGGGTATAGCTTTCAACATTGAATTATGCTGTAGAAACACCATCGCCACCTGGTCTCCGTCACCGGCACATCGGACACCATCGGACACTTCCGTGTTGGACGGGATCCGATCCCAGCGGGGCCCCCGGGCGCTTTGCGATGAATCTTCAGCTCGTCGAAGTCCACGAAGAACTGATCCCCTGGACGGTCCCGCGGCGAGGGTTTCCGGGCGCCGTGCTGAGAGAGACACCGATTTCACCGTGGTTCCCGAAGGTTCCCGAAAAGGTGGAAATGCATGAGTCACATTTATGGTTCTCTTAGTCTTTTCTTACAGGATTATATGTCTTGCATCTATCATCTATCTATCTATTGCTTTTTCTTCTAACTCTTCTTTTCATTCTCTCTTTACACATTTAAAGTAGAGCCAATTGTTAAATTTGAAGAAGAGTTCATTCATTATTGTTCTATTATTTGCATAATGCTTTATTCATTACCCAAATAATAATGGTTCCTTATTTGTTTATGATTATATTATTGGAATGTTTAAAGAAATGCCAGAACTTAAATTGCAATAATATGCTTTCTATTTGGTCATTGGTTTTTATCTGTAGAACTGTCTCAATAAAGACCAATGGCAATAAATTAACATACTTTTTGGTCTCTTATGAAAAACCATTAAAACCAGGCTCTTCTCGCTGTCTCGGCATCCGCATCCCATGCTTCTGGGAGGCGAGGCGACCCGTCGCTTCTTCCGACCCACGCAGCCGGGGTGGTCGGTCAGGTCAGACCTGCTTGATCTTCCATGCGCTTGCTGTTGTTCTGCTCCACCTGGAACACGGTCGCGGTTGGAACAAACGAGGCAAGCGAAGGAACAAATTCGATGATCTCGGGCCGAAGGGGCTTGTTTTTTGTGGCTTAGCAGGAGTTTCTGCATGTTTTGAACGGTTTCGGTTTCAGTCGATGTCCCAGTTGAGCCAAAAGGATGAGATCTGACGTCAAATGCGTGCTTTCCTCATGCGGCCGCAGGAAAGCACCCCAAACGCACTGATTGGACTCTGTGAAAGCTTGCAGGCCTGGTTCTTCAAGCGACCATAAAATGCAATCTCGCGCGTCATCTTGTCTTTCTTCCTGGCGGCACGCAACTGGCGTTTATAGGATGCGTTTTAGGGCTGACTTGCATGCAAATGCACGAACCCACGAAACAGACGTTTTGCGTTACTGTTGCTTGCTCTTGACATGGCAAAGGTTGAGTCTTGAACAAGATACATGATTTCCATCCCCATTTTTGGCATCGTCCTGGGCCACATGTTTTCTCCACCCTTTTTTCTGCGGGTTTGATCGGACTCGGACGGATCGGACGACGCAAACGACATCTTCAGCGCACCATTTGGTCAGCTTGCCCTTCTTGTCCATCTCCTGGCGCTCAGGAGATGAACAGCACATACGAACCCCAGTCCCAACCAGAAATGGATGGAACTCCCCAGTCCCAGCCATTTCCTATGTAAACCATATTGGGTTCCAACCATTTGTTTCTGGTTGGGACTGGGGTTCCAGGTAGTACTAAATAAATCTAAATCATATATTAATAAACTTAATGAAGAACGCACAGAACGAAAATCAGTCTTGTGCATTCACTTAGCAGCATTGATTCACTGTTGAAACATCTTCTTGCAGAACGCTACTCCAACATTGAAACCACAAACACCACATACCACAAACACCACATAACTGAGACTTGCTCAGATTTCGTCACAAAAAACTTCTTTCGGAACATGCGCCGCTTTCTCCCGAACAAAAAAGATAAAAGAACCCCCGCTTTCTCCCGGCTCTCTCCGCCGCAGCTCGTCGTTTTGCTCCTGGAAGTCGTTGATCTCAGCCTCGATGAGTTCCGGCGCCTTCTGCAGCATCTTGGTCTCATAGTTCCTCGGGTCGTTCTCTTCTCTGCTCAGGAATGGTCCGATGGGGCGTCCAAGTCGCAGCTCTCTGAGATTTTTCCAACGAAGCTGATCTGCCTAAAGTCGCAGATCTCCGGGTGGAGAGAAAAAAGTCTCCCTCTCTCTCTCAAAAGAGCTGGAAGTCTGGCAGGGGCCCTTAACTTTTGGTGTGTTGACCGTTTTCTTTTCGTGTCTGGTTTTGTGTTGTGTCTTGTGTCTGGAGGTGGGGAGGGTGTTGTCACAGCTTGGTTGGCTGGTTGGCTGGGAAAAACCAAACATTGAAACCACGCAGCATTCGTTCGTCTATTCAGAATCTATCTATTCACAACAATCACATCCTATTACTGCATCTTTTTTCTTCACATCACTATTCACATCTAATATTCAGAATCTATTGCTGAATCACATCTATTCAGAATCAAACGGCCTCAGCCGGCTTTCAACGTCGACTTCTCTCTCTCTCTCGGAAAAAAGGGCTTTCTTCGTCCACTCATACGACGGTTCCGGACGGTCATACGTCCACAACCGGCCAGGCGGCTTCTTGCGGTTCTTCGCGCGGTTCTCTCGAGCTCGCTGCTTGAACTGCAACGAAGGAGGGCGAAGGCGAAGGGCACTCGGAAGGGCAAACAAGGTGTTTAAGATTGTTTAAGCTAAAGGATTAGGTGGGTTGGTTGCTTTAGGGCTGTGGATTGAAGCAACTTGAAGATGTCCACCCTTTTCTGATTGTTCGGATGTGAAGTGCCCAGTAAGACTTGATCATCCCTGGCTTCCAGCAATTCCTCACGAACATAGCGTTCTGCCAAGCCCGATGCAGGATGCACATGCCTTCTTTCGCTCAGCCTCTGCTGGGTGCAAGATCTTCTTTCCACCTAAGACACATCAGTCATGTCCGCTTCTGTGCAGCACGCTGCTAGGCTGTGCAGCAGCACACACCTGATTGAATCGATGCAACTTACTAAGCAAGAGACTTACTATGCAACTTACTATGCAACTTACAGCAAACAAAACCACCGGGCAGCCATTAGGAAGTTGATTCACCAAGTTAACGACGCCGCAGAGTGTCGCATATTATCCATGTCTGTCCACTGCTGAAGCTCCAAATAGATATCCACTTTAGCGTGAATCCATCTGACATGACCACACACATCTTTGACCCACAGCAAATGCCGTGTGAATCACTGGGTTTCTGACTTGCATCATGCAAGGCACCTTTCTTTTGCCTGGCATTCTTAGTTTTCCCTTATTTTCTCCTCTTTTTCGCACCACCTTCATCTCAGTTGGGTCTTTCTTGATCTTTCTTGTCACCTGAAGCGAGACCTTTTTTTGTCACCGCACACCACACGCATGGATTAACATAGTAACTCGATCATGAACATACACCCCAGCAACTTCAAAAGACACCTCAAAAGTCAGAAAAAAATCCGAAATCCACCGATGCTGACTCGGCTGCCCTTTTTCTATGCTGTTTTGTCCGGCAGAAACCTCGGTTCGACGAAGAACACCAAAACATGCTTTGGGCACTTGCCCATGGGATCTTGGAGCTCCTGGCGCATCATGCCGGAACGGTCCACACCCTTGGTGTATTCGGACAGGCGATGGTGATTGAGTCACTCCATCTGGATTCAATGCTCCCACGATTCCAATGCTAGTGTGATTGATTGCGGTGATACCTCCGGGCGAAGCCGGTTCGGTTGAGACGAAATGGATCTCTCTCTGAAAACCAACTGGAAGGTCGGTCCGAACAGTTTTCAATCCGATGCGGACGGAAAGACATTGGTGTGGTTCCTGAAGAAAAACAGGGGGCAAATCGGATCTGGGATGAAATCCATGATTCATCCAACACTTCATGCAGAGCTGATTGTGAGCTGATTCAGAGAAGAACACCAATTCCGGCAGTTGGCTCTGGCAGCTTCACATCAAAAAGGGAGGTTTTGTACGACCTCTTTGTCTCCAAAACAGCCAGATCTGGAGGACACCGGCAATCAGCACATCAGGTTCTGCACCCATCCCCTCCTCTTGTCACTATCCAAAGGAAGCGTTTCCCCGGACTTCTCCCGCCATGGGCATCGCGAGATGTTTGGCTCGTTGAAACAACGGTGGAAGGTCTTTTAGAAGCTAAGCCTGTATCTGCCACTATGCGCAAGCTTCTGAGGTTCCAATTGATGGCTCCAGGTTGAGACAGCATGAGACTAATCAGAGGGCTCCCCAGTCTGATCGTTTCCTTTCTACTAGTACTTTGATGGCAACCTGGCAACCTGGTTACATGGATTCCGGGCCGCTCGGCCACAAGGGTGCCCAAGCATGGCCATGGCGCCAAGCATGCTGGGTACATACAAGTTGATGGCTACGTCCCAAGCTCGACTTCCTTCGACTCACTAAAGCTCGGCAAATAGAGAGAGAGAGAGAGAGAGTAGCTGAGACCAGCCTTCAGATGGTATCAATATATGTATCTATATAACCTCTCCACTGAAATAGTTCCCAATCTTCTGGAGAGATTGTTGGGTAGTTTGTACCTGCCCCTTTCTCTTGTAACTTTAATATTCCATTAGAACATCAGAGAAAGCATGTTGTTTTATCCTTTTCAACCAAATGGGATGCGTTTCTCTGGGAAATCGTAGGAAGTTCCAGGTGGACATCCAAAATCATTTCATGAGTAGCTAAGGTTGGGGCTACCGCCTCCTATATCTTAATCCCACGGAAGATGAAAGAAGCAGTGGCACAAATATAACTCTGTGGACACCTTGAAGAACTCATTTCCTTTTACTTCGACCTCTGGTCCGATCCCGTTTCCGTGTGATCGCCGGCTTTTGTCTCCGCCATGCGGATTGCTTGGAAGACAAGCCTTGCAAACCAAGCGATCAGCAACCAGGGTGCAACCGCTGTGCCGCTGTGCTTTCTACGACATGTACGGATGTCACCATTGAAGCTCACCATTGAAGCTAAGCTGAAGGTGGCTCGCATGGCCGAAGCCGGGTGTTTACGACGACTCTGATGATCTCTGGTGCAACAACTCAAGGACTTGGGTCTGGGTAAGTCTGGGCGACGCGAAGTCACGGAGCTCGCCTACGCCATGCATCCTTTTGAAGCTTTGGGCACAATGGGGGCCTTGGGTCAATCATCGGCCAGCATGCGAACAGTTCGGTTCAACTCCTTTTTCACACATGCTGTGTATATATATATTATTGTATAATGTGTATATCGAAGTCAATGATCCGCTACCTTGAATCTAGAATAATCTATATAGATTGATAACATACATATATATATATATATAATATAAACATGTGTCGCACGCACATCTTGTCATCCAGCTGCCAAACGTGTCTTCTTTCTGTTGTGCTGGGGCAGCGGCAAACAAATTGACATTCTCAAGAGTATAGGTCTGTGTTTCCACCTGTGCAAACTGGCGGACGGTCTGAGGTTGCAGCAAACAGGCTCTGAATTCATCGAAGTCCATCAATAGAGTTGGCTCTGAATTCCAGCCTGTTGATTCCCAGAGAATCCTCGCGTTTTCTGTCGCGCGGTTTTCGCTTGAACGGCTTGATTCCGGTGTTGGCCAAGGTCTCATGTGGTGGATAAACAAATCAACATCCATGCTGAATGCATCTACGGCTTAGAGCTTCACACTCCGAGCAAGTCTCTTTCCAGCTGATTTCTCCCATTCACCGGCCAGCTGGCTGGCTCGCCAGGTCTGCGCCCGTCTTCTTCCAACGACAAGAGCTCTTCAGCTGAGAAGTCTGCCTGCTGCACACCAGGGATAGCTGCCAACTGCTCGAGGAATTTCTCCTGAATTTGATCCAGCAGATTCATGACATTCGCGGCATCTTCGCCACAGGAGAGAACACCATAGAGAGAGAGAGAGCATTTCTGAGCAAACCCTTCTCTCCATTTCTCTCCATTTCTCTCCCCCCATCCTGACGCACAGTCTCTACATGTCTCTACCTTCTGTACGGAAAAAAAAACCAATGAGGGGCTCCACCGACCGCTTCCCAACGGCGTCTTTCCGCCCCGGTCTACCGAGCCTCCCCGTCCGCTTCGGTCTACCCGGGGTCCTCTGGATCAAACTTCCTGGATCCCCACCTGGGTTGAGGAAGCCAGTTTTGTTTCCACACATGGAGAGCCTATGGGTTTTTTAAACACATGCGCGTGTATATCTAGATATATCTAGTATACTGTCTCCTAGTATTATTCTCCATGTCATGAGACTTATATTCAGGCATCCATCCACTGATTTCTTCTTCCATCTGATAAGAGACATGGAGAAGATCTCCATTCGTTCCTGGCACCGGCTTTTCTTCCGTTCGTTCGTTCGCAGATTCTGAGGGCTTTCTCTCCGACGAACCCAAAGCAACAACTGAGGCCGACGATCCACCGAGGCCGACGATCCACGGACTGGACGACAAACAGGGGAAGAGAAGTGAACCGAGTTGACCACGCTCTCCGGAAGTCCGGGAGTCGGGGAGTCCCCCCCGAGTGCGGCGCGGCGCTTGTAAAACTGTTTTGGCTGGCTGGGGGAAGCGATGGGAGAAGTCCCAAGAGCTTTCGATCCATTTTCGGTGCAGAACTTTATCAGATTGGGAAGTCCAATCGAAATAGAGTAATGCTGCATGCTCCGGTGAAGGGAGGCGCTGCAAGGAGCTCCGTGTGCTTTTGTGCTTCAAACAAGTGTTGAACCGAATGTGGACATCACATGACATCATAAAATGAAGAAACTGGTCCAGTATGGTCCAGGTGTGATCCAGCTAGGGATGTGTGCAATCCTTTTGCCGAACTTGGTACCACTGCTGAGCTTTTGAGATGAAGTGGATCTAGCCATCGATCATCGACCAGAACCAAACACTCTCATCATTTCCGCAAGGCACTCGTCGAACTTGTCCATCGGCAGCTTGATGATGACCTCGACAGGGATTTATGGTGTCAGGGCATTGTTGTTGTCAAAGGAGACCCACCTTTGGTAGTGGAACCTCATAAACAAACGAATTGAACCTCACTGCACACTAAAAATATCCCTGTGCGAATTCGACCTTTCACATGGACATCTTTATCCGGATCCCACTCTGTGCCAACCTGCTCTCTAAAGAATCAGCATCCATCACAAACAAGCACTAAAGAATTAGACCTGCTCAACCTCCAAAAAATAACACCATCATCAACCAAAAGAATCTGACACTCCGTGTTCGAGTCGAACTGTCATGAACTGTCGAACTGTCAAACTGTCACTAAAGAATCAAACACTAATACCCTGAGATTCCAAAGTGCAACCCCCCAGGTTCCAGTTGAAGCAATCAAGGGTGGTTGTACCACTGGTTCGCGTTCTCTATGACACCCCGGGTTGGTCCATTGTTTAGGCTAAATTCGAAGGAGGATCTAAAAAATGCCTTCTTACACCAACAAAAGCCTCACAAAATAGTTAACTAAAAGGTGCCCCCTAGATACCATCGCGGCGTGCAGTTTAGATGAAGAAGGGTCTTCAGCCAAGTGATTTGAGACATGTGCATATTTATATACCGCATACCTGTCCAGGTATAGGTGCCCACCACCTACGTCAGCACGCCCCGATCTTCTCTCCCCGCCTTGAAGTCACAACATGCCTGCATGACATGAGGCGAGACTGGGCGAGACGGCTTGGACATTGGAGGGGTGAAGCCCCATACCACGCCCCCTGGGCACAGAAACCTGGTAGCCCAACCCGCCCAAACACTGTGTTTAGGCAGAAAACGAGTCGTTTTTATGTCCTGCAATTGCTTTTTTTCCCCCATTTGATGCGTCATTCTTTGGGGTGAGTTCCATCAGTTTGCAAAGGCGTTCCTTCAACACTGCATTCGACAAAGCCACATTGCTTGAAGCATTCCCAGTGCCTTATCAAGTAGTACAGAAATACCTTTCTTGACAATAGACGGCACATTCCCGCAACATATTGGCTTGTGGTGATGCCAACCATCAGAATTGTGAATCTGTCCAATTACGAATCTATCAGTCCACTCCTTGCAAACAACCCGAGTCTCACTGTTTGGATTTCTATATCACCATGTCTGTTTGGTCTAGACAAGGTCGAAGGTCGTACCTTCTTCCTTGGGCCGACCTCCATCCACCTCCATCTGTCCGGTCGCTCACCAAACAGCTCTGCAGGCTCGCCTGCCCCACCACACGCTGAATGGTTTGTCGGCCGGCATCAATTTTGCCATTCATGACCTGGTCACGGCCATGCGGTCCAGCCGCATCGCGGGGTGCCCGCGGGCGCCATGCGGATGGGATTGAAAGAAGAAAAACAGATCGCCACGGGACGTCCGTTTCCTCACCTCATTCACCTACCTACACGTCTGATTCACCTTCCAGACATGACTTCACCTCATCCGATCCCCAAGGCGACCCCGGCGCGGTCTTCACCTCATCCGTCCGCTTTCCGTCCGAACGGACCTCTCGCGTCTTCAACTGCTTCCCCGCCCAGTGGTGGATCACCTGGGGGGCGTGGTTTTTCCGCTCCGCGGGGGAAGGAGCCATCGATCATCGGTGAAAGGAGCTGCATCGACCGGAATTACACTTTCCCACGAACACATCACATGGAAGCGGAAAACCGCCTGTTTGTAGAGGAGAATAGTCATTCAACCGGCCATTTTCCACTTCCATGTTAGTGAGTCAGAAGTCAGAGTGTAGAAACCCTGCAAAGTCGCAGGCGAACCGCCTTTGGCTCGAAAGAAAGAAACTCGGTGAAAGGCTGTGACTGGGGAGCATCATGGAGCTTGAGATGTTCGGAGGCATCATGGAGCCATGTGAGCCATGGATGTGTTCAGTCATTGAAACGCACATCGAAATCTTCAGGAAGCTTGGGTGTATTCGGCATTGCCTCTAAGGGTGTATCGGTGTATCGTCTATGCCTCTAAACCCCCCCAAATGGATGAACATGGCTCTGTGATCAAGACATTCTTCTCGTCGTTACAAATTGAAATGCGGATGAACAACCACCGAGGCTTGTTGTTCCAAACAAGCCTCAGTGGCTTGGCCGGTTCCATGCCGTTCCTACCGTTACTCGTTGTGCCGTTCCATCTCCCCGTCTCCCCGTCTTCAGACCGGCCGATCCGGGACGAAGCCGCCGTGAACGCCGCGGTCGGTGGCGCACGTCCAAAATCTCATCTTGCATGTCCTGCGATCGCCGCACAAAACGGCAAAACGGCCAAACGACACGATGCGACACCGATGCCATGGATCCGTGATGTTTTTTTCGCCAGTCTGGCCACTTAGTACAGGCTAGCATCGGTTCATGCCGCATGGGAACGTTCCAGTGGGTGGAGTGGTAAAGAAACATCGCAGCAGCCTTGTCGTGCGTTGATCCGCGCTGAAAACAGCAATCAAAAGAGGTCGTCCTGCAAGAGCTTCTGACATGCCTTTAAGGAGGCACAGTCATCATCATATGACCTCAACCATCATGGACGTTTTCAAATCTCCAGCAATTGGCCAAGTCTCCAACATGATCCGAAAAAAGGGTCGCTCTCTAACTCTATCAAAGAACTGACGCCCTCTTGTAGCTGTAGCTGGCCGAGCTCGCTTTTGTGGGACACATCATTGGCTAATATTGGATAGAACCCCCCTATGGGAGAACCACAAAACACCTTGTCATCGCACATTTCCACACACCTTTTGTTGCGCATGACGCTTCAGTTCAGCGTCTCCTGTTGTGTCTCTTCGTCTCTCTGCGGCCACGGCCATTTGCACCGCCATTCGCGGGCGAGCGTCCCGTAGGAGACACCTTCGCGCTTCGGAGTCTTCGGGTCATGGTTCGGATCCGGTACACTAAGGGCCCCAACAAATGACCCCAGCTGGTGTCGGAACATGGTTTGACATGTGGTACTGGTACTTCTTTTCATGTTGGACTGGGGGCCTGGGTCCTCAAGTTTTCAGCCACCATATGATGGTTGACTCTAATTCACCCAAGTGCCATTTCTGGGACGCAGGTTTGTTCAAACACTGCAACGAACACCAGAAAGCAGTTTTTGCTCTCGTGCGGTTTGCATGCCTGGCGCGATCTCAGGCATGGCTCTCCTCCCCGGTCCCGGGTCTTGGCTAAGAAAGGCGGCAGCATTGGATGTGCGTTTTGCTCGGAGCAGAACCTGCCACCCCCAGCAAGGGTGTTAAGGCATGGACATGAGTGCAGAACGCTATGGAAATACCCAAATGGACCAATGAGCATCCATGTATCGTCTTGTTCTTTTTAAACCCACCGTGGAACTCAAATTGAACTCCTTCAAGTCGCACCGAGCTCCTGCGGAGGGGAGGACCCATGTTTCTCTTGCAAATCTTCGGATCAATGTTCTCGGAAACCAAGAACTTTGGGCAAATGGCACTGAAGTGTGGGCATCAAATGCACATCTTCTGTCTGTTTTGGCAAGCTTGGAAAAATGGAAACATGTTGAAGCAAAGACACAGCCAAGTTTGTTACCTGCGACTTTCACACTTCTCCTAACCATTTGCCTTTCTTCGGCTTCAGCATAAAATTGCAGAAACATCAACGAGTTTTTCTCTTGAAACTGGCTGCACAAGCGTTAAGTCACTCTATAGCTTGTCCATATTTGTAATATCATGATGCTTTTTCCCGTGCTGACCAGAACTTTGCCCGACAAGAGGGCCAGGCATTCATGATCATGTCATACGATGTGAGCATGTCATATGTCAGCAAAAACTGCATGTTCATCACTCTCCATGTTTCACATGCCAAAAGAAAAGAACACCACCACCCAACAACGCTCAAAATCACCGATTCTTTTCTTCCCCTAAACTTAAACTTATGGGGTACTCTCAGGTACTCCTCAACCGGTTGAAAAAGCCCACCGCGGTAGAGACTCAACTCTCAGGTCGCTTCTGCAGCAGGCTGGAGACGCGTTCCCGACAAATGGGGCACCTCACCGTTCGAAACCGGAAGTCGGGTCTCTGAGAGGCGGAGGGGGGGGTGGTCTCCGGAAGGGGAAGGGTTTCCCAGGCCCCACCTACTATATTGTTTGGCATATGATTGATGGAATTATGTATACTATAAATCAACATAATGCATATTTCTATCTATACAGTAATATGTTAGATGTATCTATTGACATGCAGCAGCTTTAAAAGACATCCTGACAATGCCTCCGTTTTGTATCGGCCTGTAGGAATGGTATTGGATCTGTGTCCGCATGGTCTCGGCGCAGCCACTGCAAAGGCACATGTGCCTGCAACGAAGAGACGAAACTGTCAGACGTAGGAAGCGCTCTGGGAAAACAGTGACGGCAGTGACGGGAAGCAACTTCTGGTATCTGCAAAGCCGGGTCACCTTGGCATGTGACTTCTCTCTTTTCATCTCTTTTCTAGGGTTCTAGAATTCTAGATGGTTCTAGGTTCCTAAAGTTAGTTAACACTAGTCAACTCATGTCAACTTGTACCCTCAATCCTTTTGCTTTTCGATAGAAAAGACCAACACCCAACCAACACCACATCCGTTCGTCGAATTTTTCACGCTCGGCGACGACGGTCTTCGCAGCTCTTTGTTCAGTCTTCGACGCGTCGGTCTTCGACGCGGTCGACGGTGCCGTCGGTGGAGGGCCCTGGGTGAAGCTGATCTTTGAGCTGCACCCAAGTCATGAAGAATTCATGTCTGAGTTGGAAATTGGTCTTCCAACAGGTTCACACACACATATATATATATTATATATATAAATATTATAATTGTATTATTGCTATTTAGAATACAAATTCTATTAGTGAAATGATGAGATCAAGAATCTGAAGAAGAACTGAACCACTCAGTCTCCGTCTCACAGAGTCGCTGAGTCTCAGACCCACACAGGATCCGGGACCCTTGCAGCGTTACACACACGGACCGACCCGGCTGCCATGCTACTCCTTTGGGGCGGTGCGCTTGGCCATGAGGCGTTCCAAGTCTTGTGCTGCAATCGCCTGAGACGCCTCTGCATCCTCGCACGTGGAACACCACATGCGGAGAACCACGCGGAACACCACATGAATCGTACATTCAAGTGACCGATGGTTTTGATGGCTCAACATCTTTGCTTCTACCATCTTCTACCAGTGATTCTACCATCGATGCCAATCCCTATGCCAATCCAACAAATCACCTGAAACACAAGACTCTCTGCGGAAAAACATCGAATCACAGCAGCACTCAACAGTGCCGGAGTAGACAACGCACCGCGGAAGGCTCCCGGGGCTCCTGCTTCAAGCGCCAAGTCCTCAGAGTGTGGGCGTCTTCTTGCGCCAAGTGGTGTTTTTCCGCACATCGAAATCGTCAAATGTCCGGACAACGACCTCATCCGGACACAGCTCGGCTCGAGCTGCACAGCTCGAAGTTCGGACCTGCGACCCGACCGGGCAAGCCCGAAGGGGCCCCCGTGTGAACACCAATGTCCGACTGGTGCGCCAGATCTTGGTCTGAAGACGCGAAGCGTCTAGCTTAGAAGCATGAAGTATCTAAGCCTCTCCCCCAAGTTGGTCTCTAAGCCTCTCCGTCTGAACGAACGCAGAGACCATGGCATCGGTGCCAGCCACAGCTGTCCTGGGGCCGCGTCTATCCGCGCACCCAGCACCACGACCAGTCACACCACGACCAGTCACACGCCCGGAAAAGTATCTTTACTTACTGGATCGAACATTAGTAACCTTATTATTGGTAACATTACTGGTACAGTTCGGGCCACCAATCAGCCACTTAAAAATTCCCAAATCATCCCACCTTTACCAGCTTTCGTAAGAATTTCAGTCATGTCATCATCGCTGTCTACAAAGCAAAGAACAACAACACCTCCCATGACACCACATCCAACACTGGATGCGGTGTCACTACTTTCCCCAGCCTCAAAGTACCGACGTACGGCGTCCGTACCGTCCCCGCCACGCTGGCGTGGGGGCGCCACGCCGACGCCGGGTGTGGTGCCGAGCTTCAGAGACTTTCGTGTGAAGAAGTCAGCAACGATGGACATCAATGCTCGCGGCGTCAGCAAATCGTCGCGGATATAGTCCAGCCTGGAGGGGTGGTGTCCGGGGGTCTAACGGGCTGTCTAGTGGAGCGGGTCTAGACCCTGTTCGCCAAACAAAAACTCACCGAAAATGCCCACCTGTTTGATTGGGAAGAGGCGTGTGGTGCTTGTTTGACCCTATTTTTGGCTGCACCAAAGTGGTTGGTCCTCTTTGAAGTGGTTGGTTGAAATTCACTCCTCTCTTGACCTCGACGCCCCAAGTTGTCAGGGCCTATAAACTCCCAAGGAGTCCTCACGATCTTCCCCTCTTTCCTTCAGATCCCCCAGAAGCTCAGAGGGCCAACACGGCCAAGCAGCAAGGACTGCTGCAGATTCTTCTGAAAGACCCAGATGAGCATCGCCCCCAGAAGCGCCAAGCCAAAAAGAGCTCGGAGGCCATACTCCACCCAAATGAGTCGGTAGAAATGCCAGCGTCCTTCATCACCTTGAGACAACAGAAATCAAGATCACCGTGAGATATCAATTCTGCAGCATCATATCACTCCACTGTGAGACGTGGTAACACCATCTTGAAACTCTTGGCTCAGATCCCAATCCTGGTGATATGATAGAACAGAACTTCCAAAACCACATCGCAACAAATTCCAAGACATAGAAGCGATGTCCCAATACCTTCTTCGGGGACATCGCTAGAACCGGCTTCACCCGCAGAAAGTGCCGTTCTTCGAGCTCCAGGTCGCCGCTCTTGGTGGAGGTGATGCGATAGCCGGTGTGCATCCCAACCGACAAATAGAAAGTGGCAGCCACGACAGCAATGGCCACAAAGGCATCCCCCAGAAGCTGTTGAAAGACTGCCTGATCGGCTGATCGGCATCGAAAGGTGACAATCTGATCGATTGATTCATCAATCATATCAAGACATATAAAAATGCAAAGACTGCAAAAAGAAACATATAGTGATAGTGGCTTTATAGTGGCTTTTTGATGCCTTTTTCTTGTCTTTGTTTTCTCCCGTGAAGGAGTGGTTCGTGTGCGGTTGTGGTTCAAAACAAACTGTCAAAAACATGCGCATATGGTGAAGAAAAAAACACATCCTCCGTTTGGCACGGTTTCTTCATTCTTTTACAAACCCACAGAAGTTTGACCTACAGGGCACAGCCATGCGCAAACGGGCACAGCCCACTTGTTTGGAGCATTTGGGTGTGTAGCTCACATAGGGAGACCATAGAGCAGTCTACCCATTGGGCTAAGGGGGTCTCCTTACCAAACAAATACACCTTCTGCCGGACTTCAGCATTGACCGAGATATTCACGCGAAGCATCTTCACGTCGAAGCGAAGCGTCGAAGCCAACACCACCGGGCAAGTCGAATGCTGTCGGGAACTGGGCCCACCCGATGGATCTGGGACCCTCCAAAACCGTTTTGAGGGTCCCCAACGCCCTGAACAGCAGGCTTCGACCCCTTCGACATGCTTCCGGACGACCGGATCCTGGACGCCTTCAGATCAGACGACCGAGGTCCAAGGCACAAAGATCACCATGTAGATCGGAACGACCTGGAAGGTCGTGAGGATCAGGAGCCATCCTCCGATTTGATTTCCAGGAAACATGGCCTTCAGGTTCCTTAGGAATTTCTCACTCAACTTTCTTTCAGTTTTATCATGTTTTATCGGGTTCAAACGTCCGACAATTTCGTGCATCTCTTCACAGAAAGAAGACAGCCAAGTGTCAAGAGCGCTTCCGTTAAGCCACTCGCCAAGCCCAGAGCGGATGCGATCAGGTTTTGGCCAACCATCATGGCCACTAAAACGCCCACAGCGTATTCAGATTGGACACCTTGACACAACGCGAAGATGGTTAAGAAGTTAAGAAGGGCAAGAACCAGAGTATGCAGTGCATGTATGCATAAACCCAAATGCCTGTCAGCAAACATGGAACGATCATACGCGCAGCTGCAGTCTTTCAGCTGCAATCACGTTCAAGGCTGAAGAAACACCAACAACCTGGTTTGGTCCTCACAGATCATTACAGATCTGACAGGGTCAAAGGACACGACACGAGGCTCCCACTGGCCCAAGTGATGGTCTCTGCAAAGCTGGTGATCGTCACGCGTTGCATGAGCAGCATGGAATTGATGATGTCGGCCTGTCCATGTTGATGATCTTTCAAGGCGCATTTTGTTTCATTAATTTTCATCCTCGACTCTTTATCTCATGAGATCCATTTCTGACTGGTGCGACTCGTAGGGAATAAGGGAAGGTTCGCCCCCAATAGAGATTCTATGTGGATCCATTCATATCCATTCATATCCAGCCACCCTCAGCCACCCTGCTTTCACCCTGCTTTCGAATAAGACCGTGCCATGGGACCAGCGAAAAAAAGCATCCACCGGTGTTACCACGGTGTTACCACGGCGGAGGGAACCGAGGGAAGTCAACCCCAAAAACACTCCGATCGAAAAACGACCAAACCACCGAACCGCCCCACCACCGCTTCCCATGCGAACCGTTCCGAGAGCTCGCCTCCTTCGTTTCGTCTCCCGAGAGCGCCTCCGACATCGTGGAGTAGTCCGTCGCCATCGCGGAACTCTGAGCCTGTAGACCTCGAGTGCCAAAGGAACGTGGCCACGGCGGAGCGAGTGTGGCGGCGGCGAGTGTGGCCTTTCGGCAGAGCCTTTTTAGTCCGACAAGGGGAAAGATGGAGGGCTGCAACAAGAGGAAGACACATAAAAACACCTCCTTCTTCGTGAGTGAGTCGGAGGGTAGGAAGAAGAACCCCCCCAAATTCACATCACCTTGAGCTGGAAGAGGCGGTTGTTTCATTTTCTGATGCTCCAAAGCCTCTGGCTGGAGCCAACTGTTTGTCGACTGCAGAGTCTGGGAGACTGCAACAAGGTCGAGATCGTGTGCTCTCCCTTCGGAAGTGGTCAGCATGTTGCATCCAAGAAAACCCCCCCCCAAAGCAGCAAACGCCGCAGCGAACCTTATGGATTTTTCTTTCGATTCTATGACAATCATTATTGCCCTAAGAATCCGAGCTCGGGCCCTCCATGGCAGGGGTGCAGACCCTCCGACTGCAGGAACCGGTCAGCCTCCGGGCTCGGATTCTATCGCCGCTGACCGGTCGCCGAGCGAACAGGCACGGCCAGCCGAGCGGCGGGCAGCGCTGTAGGATTGACTGGCTGCTTTGGCGTCGCAGTTCTCAAAGGCCTACAGTTCTACAGCCGAAGTTCGGACGTGAAGGAGTGTAGAAAGAAGGCTGCGGGGATGCAGTCTAGAAGGTCCCTATAAATTCCTTTTTTTTGCACCAAATGGTTGTTGGAGTTCATTTAACATCATTTAACTCGTTTTTGCCCCGGAGGAGCTTGAAACTCTCCTTTAGGTCCATGCACTTTCGGCCTGTAAGATCATTTGCTTCCGCTGTGCAGGAGCATTTTGGATGGCCATTCGCAAGCAGCCAGTCAAGCACTGGGTCATCTGGGCATCTGCTACCTGCCACAGGGCACCAGCCAAAGAGACCTCAAAAAGGAAAAAGGACACCTCTGTCAGGGTTTATCTTTCTTACATCGCAAATAGCAGTCTCTCTAATGAGACTCTCAATCCAATGGCTTCAAAACCCTTTGTGACACTTTGTGACCCTCTTCCAAAGACACGCCCCGGCCTGGTCGCAGAAATCACTCCGGCAACGGTCCTCGACCAGCCAAACGCATGGCACTGAGCGATTGTAGAAGCTTTCCTGAAAAGGCAGGCTATTTTGAACATAGTTCAAAAGGCACACATGCTTCGAAATAGAACCGCGATGAAGAAGAGTGTGTACAAGTATGTGCGGTATGCGTGTGTTCCTTCTAAAATAGCTTTGTGTGAACCCAACGAAGGATACGACAGACCCAACAGTTGATTCTGAAGCCAAGCAACGTAACAACTCTGAAGCAAAAGGCCAAGAAGTTGTGTGCAATGCACTGGACACATGCTCAATGGGTCGAAATGCGTTCAATTGCCTTTTTGGGTTCAAGAACAGACTCGCACTATGCTGTTCTGCCACACCATGGCGTTTTGCACCCTGGCGTTATGTGAGCCAAGTGCTAAAGCCAAATCTTCAAGTACAACTACTTACATTACATTACATTACATTACATTACATTACATTACATTACATT
>CAXAMN010015113.1:56653-112492 GCA_963970005.1 Durusdinium trenchii | reverse complement strand
ACATTACATTACATTACATTACATTACATTACATTACATTACATTACTACTACTACTACTACTACTACCACTTCTTACATTAGTACCACTACTACTTCGGGGAGTCTGGTCTTTCGGCAAGTCTCATGCCAGTCACGTCCTTGGGCCAAGCACCAGTCACGAGGTGTTTCTCCCACCAGGCCCTTCATGGACTCCTAGCAGAGTCTCAAAAGCATGTTCGACAAAGTCAAGGGAAAAAGGAACATCTTCTCAAAAATGATCACAGAGTCATTTTTGTAGGATCTTCAATGAATCTTCAATCTTCCACAAAGTGAGATGGCTTCTCGATCTTCTCAGTATCAGAATCTTTACACAACTTCATTGTCTGGGTAATGAGAGACAAACCTGACACTTGATGGGGCAAACAACATGCCCAATGCCATATAGCATCATGTACATCATAATCCGAGTCCCCTAATACCCTACAGCGTATTTTTTGAAAAAAAACAATCTCAACGAGCTTAAAACATTCTTCTCCTCAAGAATCTGAGTATCTACAGCATTCTACAGCTTATATCTACTTAAACATGTTTCAACGAGCTTAAACCATTCTTCTCCTCAAGAACATTGTTTCTCTCCAGGAGTTGCAAGGTGAAGTGCAGTTGGGATCCGGGCATCCGATAGGTGGAGACCACCGATTGGGCACACACCTGGTGGAGCCGAAGCGAGCTGCCACAACGACATCAAGGCGGTGACCATGATGTCCGTACTTGGGAATGATAGGAGCCTATGCCAGGTATATGGATAGGTTCAATATGGATGAATATGGTTGAATACTTGAGGGTATCCCCTCTATTCATCAATCAACCAAGGCCTTTTTCAGGTCGGCGGTGACATGGTCGGCAGAGTCTCCGGTTCAAACCCCTAAGAACTGCGAGAAAGACACCGTCCCACACCGAACTGGATTTCACTTGGAGAAAGTCGTAAGGCCAGGAGCCCCGTTCGTAGCGATGCCCTGGCCTGCTCCGTTCGTCGCGTTCATTCGCTCCGTTCGTCCGTCGTGGTCGCCCGGAACCTTCCGGTCGCGTCGTCGTCTCGGTCCGCCGTCGGCGAGTCGTCTCGGTCCAGCGACGTCAGCAGAGATGCCCTTCCAATCGACGAAGCCACGCAAGGGCAACACCAAAAAGAGCCTCGGTGAGGGGAGAGGACGGACCCATCTGCTGTTTCTGGTTTTTTTTCCTCCAGAACAATGTCAGAGCAGTTGGTCAACAATGATATATATTTTTTAACATATCCTAGAGGTCCTATCTTCTCGACTTTCTGATGCTTCTCGACACTTTGATCCTTCTCGTCCCGCCGTGCCTCTGCCTGCCCTCGTTCCCCGTCGGGGAGCAGGAAGGGAGGCAAAAAGCCGATGAGCCAAGTGCACCACACCACTCGTCGTGAGGACCTGGACGTTGTGAGCACTGAACTCGGCGCGGAACCCGCGGGTGTTCGTGGTTCGTTCCACGCCGGCGTTCCGAGGGTTTCAGGTTCTCGAGGGTTTCATGCCGTGAAAACGGATCGAATGGATCGGTTAGAATTTGGAGATTGGGAAGAAGACATCGATTCGATTCGATCGATGCACATGTGATTTTTTTTTTTTTGAGAAGACCATGACACACCCACATCGGGGTGAACTCACCATAACTCGCCAGCATCTGGTTGGGTCTGCGTGATCACAGGCCAAAGCAAACGGATCTTGGCAAGAAAACGATCAGGCAGCCCCCCACAAGATTCCCAAGTTCAGTACCAATTGAGGTATGTCCAAGGTCATGACCACCAGGCAAAAAACATACTGCGTTCAGGTCACTAGCTAGCTTCGATCAATCACTTGCTGACTGCAGATGAGCTATGAAAAGGTGTGCCTATCAGATGTTCAAGTATAATGTGAAGACATCTTCCCTCCCAGGTTTTACAAGAAACGCATTCGTACAAATGCTCCAGTCATCGCCTACGCAAAAACATCATTTATCAGTGGTTCTATCCCATACCCCTTACATATCCCTTATTACCTGCTACAAAGAACACTACAGTAGTAGCAAGTGCATCGCTATTAGTAGCTAATTGGCTACTAGAGATACCGCGATGCACCAATAGCCAAGAAGAGCGATGCACCTTTCGCGCGCGTCCCCCGTCGTCGACACGCGATGCACCGCTACGTACTACGTTCGTCGCGTCCGCTCGATCGCTGGCGCCTCACATTGGAGATCGCCCAGCTCGGCATCGCCCAGAAGCCGCCCAGAGCAAGGCCTGTCCCGGACTGAGGTCCCAGAAGGGGGAACAGTTCGAAAGGGCGACCGAAAACATGTGGTTGTGGAGCACTCAGAGGCAGACGAGAGGCAAATCATCTAAGAATCTATATATAAGGTAGGACATCCCTATCTTGGATGAATCTTCAAGTTCAGCTTGTCAAAAGCCAGATGCGAAAACAATTGAAAATAGGAAAGGCATCAAGATAGAGCAGCAAATTTCACTTCTGCCGCCTATGGCCAAGAGCACCAGAATTGCCCAAGCAGCAATATCAATGCCTCACGGCCACACGTCGTTTACAAGGGTTTTACATGTTATTTTTTAGCTGTACAAGCCTGCTCGAACATCTTTAAGCGTGGCTCGAATAAAATTTCGCTGAAGCTGTGTTTCACAGGTTTCCAGCCGGTGGACCACCCGCCACCTTGCAGAACTTGGATCAGCGTTCGGAAGCGCGCCACCGGGACGCCCGCTGGGAGTTGGCCTCGACAGAGGGCTTCACGCGTTCGCGAGCGAACGAGGAGCTTTCGGGCGAAGGAACTGGTGTTCTGTCATAAGCGTGTTACGTAGCTTCTTGCTTCCTACTAGTAAGGCCAGGAGCCCCTGCTACTTAGCGTTGCTGCTAGTAGCGATGCCCTTTGCTCCGTTCGTAGCTTCTTGCTACTAGGGTGAGAGTTCTGGAAAAAAGGAAGAGAATGGCAGAGAAGTGATACAGTTTGTCCAAGAACGTGAGCGCACCTTTTGGTGCATGGGACTTACTGTAGTTACCTGGGATTTATGCGTGCAAGTTTTTGAAATATCAGTTCCATCCAGTTCCAACTAGTTCAACTTGGAGTAATTACTATAGTTTGCTACATGTATATTACAGTATATAACTATTTGGCCTTGTAGTCTTTTCATGCTTCCCACTGGGGAAACGGCCTCTGGACTCTCGACCGGTTCCGCCCAGCAGCGTGCGAGGAAGGCTTCGTAGTCCGCATTGATCAGCCACGGCATCCCCAAGAGTGCACTGAGGATGCCGAAGAATGTGCCCACCAAGAGATAGGAGAAGCGCCAGGAGAGATAGGGACCTGAACGGGCTGATTTCGCACCCACCGAAAACGCTGATTTCGGACAGAAATTGAGATATTCACCTGCGGCCTTCACAGAACAACATCAAACAACCACTGTGACTTCATCAGTTTCATCTGCGTTAGCGTTTTGGAAGATCCTTTATTTATGGATTTTCTGCCTGATTTGGTGATTGTTCAAACCCTTCGTTTCTTTCCAGGAAATTCAGATCCTCTTCCTCACTCCACCCAAGATCACTGACTACCAATTCAACTAACCAGCTTGGCTGACCACTGCCCAATTTACGCTGCTGGACTGGCAGCAACGATCCCTTTGATCACTCTACGCCGATCCTCTGGTTCCTGGCCTACCACTCCAGAACTGAAGCTCTCCTCCGCCTGGTACTTCAAATGCTGGGCAAAGCGCCCCGAAGTGGCTTCTGCGGCGTCATCCCACCTGACAGCGCCAACACAGGTGCGACGGAGTCGGGCTGGGGACTCGGTGAGAGCTTCGTTTTTTCTCGAAACCTATAGAAGTCTGACTATAAAAGAAGGCTGGGATTTTATATTATAGAAATTTCTACCATAAGGAAAAGATAACCTGTAGATAAAGACCATATTAATATTAATGGCTCCTTAAAATTATAGGAGCAAATAAGAGGAAATATAGACAATTCTAACATCTTGATGGTCCCTTTTGGGGAACCCAGGTGTTGTCCGTTTCCCTTCGTTTGGGGAATTAATTTCTTTGAGGCATTCAAGAAGGACGTCGTCAGGACAAAGGCACAAGGCATTTCGTAAGATGCCATAGATGAAATTGAAGATGCCACACATTGCAAGGCAAATCTGTGGGACAAGCAAACAACATTCAACGTGTGGCTGTGAACAATTGGGATCCTTATGGATTCTTTCAATCTTCCAACTTATCTGCTAGATGTTTGAACGTCATGGGTTGAGTCGATCGCTATTTCTGGGCACCAGGCCACCAACCATTCGTCCTCATTCACATTTGTCTTCTCGTGCCGGAACTCATTCTCATTCACTTGAGCCGATGTGGAGCGAGGTGCAGAGGTCCCGTTCCCACCGGCCCCCGGAAAGCCGACAGGGCGAGAGAGGCGCCAACAGATTGATCTTTCTCTTTCGTTTTTTCAAAAGACTCCGTCAGACGGTTGAAGCGTTGGTGTTTTGGATGAAGCAACTAATCTTGGATATTCTCGATTTTGGACGTTTTGAATGGCAAACCATGGCAAGCCATGGCACGCCTCAAAGCATCTTAAACCTATTAACAAGACAGCGCTCGTTCAAGTCCACGCCTTTCAGTTCACCCAACCCTCCAGCACATTCAATCACATTCTCATCAAATCTGTACTCCCCTTCGACTCCCGTCCAGTGCCTTGCACTTCTGGTTGTTCTTCTATAGTATTCATGCAGCTCAAAAAAACGACACCGCCACCCTCCCGGCTTGTGGAGGGGCCAAGCCGTATCCAACCGCCCACCGTCCTGTCCATGCGCAGCTCACTCGGGAATGCGCCTGCACGGCAGCACTGCCGTGTCGCGACGCTCGGACATGCAAATGGCCTCAGCCGCCGCTCGCGCGCCGCGAGCCTGCGGCGGTTCCCGGACGAACGGTTGCCGTGCGTCCCGAATGCTTCGTAAGGTGCCGGGGGGACGAAGAAGTTCGAACATCAACGTGCAATGGACTGAAGACATGTTTCGTTTTTTGGTTTAAGCTTCTTCAAAAAAAAATGTCACATTTCGACGAATTCAATGCCAGGCGCACCTGCACAGGATCTGCAGCTTTACAGGACTGGTGGATTCGAACAATGAAACACACAGCAGTGCCATGAAAGATTCTGCTCCGAATCAAAAAACAAATCTATTTTCCCCCCCATGAACTGAGCGGCATCCCAAAAGAACATGCCACCGGTGAGGTCGCATGTGATGCCGCCGGGGCAAACCCCCCCAAAACCTCCCATCAACGAGAAAGAGCGATGTTTTTGGAAGCGAAGTCGGACTTGAGAGGCCTGGAGTCTGGAGGGTGAAGGAAAGCTAGCCACTGCGAAGCAAGAGCGACGCCAGCTAGCTGAGGCTAGCTTTCGTGATCAGCTGGTGAGTAGGTGAGGCAATCTCATGAGCCACCATGGGGATTCTTCTCCACAATGCTGTTTGATCTTTTGGGAATTAGCGGATGAAGATGATGAGGATGATGAGCATGAGGCAACTTGGAAGCTGGAAGGGTGAAGGAAGCAGTGGTATGAGGTGATAGGCTTTGCAATTGCTCGGGTGGTAGGTATGAGAAGAACCATGGGGAATAGGTATGAGAACAACCATTGTAATTACCACAGACTTTGGCTCATCAGCGCATCAGCTTGTTTCAGAACATCAGCTCATCAGTCCGTAAGCAGCAATGATTGGTGCCATGGGGGCAGTGGTGCCATGATGAGTGGCCTGGTGATGTACATGAAGAAGATGATGAAGGATGAAATCATCCAATCAGTGGATGGGCTTCATGAGAGCGTGGGCACCATTGAGGTGAGGTTGGAAAAGGACACGACTCTCGTCTTACAAGGCTGCGGCCACATTGGGATTTCACTAAGAAACGGTCAGGGGGGAAGGGGGGAGTTGAACCCTCGGAGGGGGGTCGGGGCCATTTGAGATCTGTGAGGTGCCGTCCACCCCGTCAAACAACTTGCTCAAGCAGCGACTCCAGCTAGCTGAGGCTAGCTTTCGTGATGTTTGACCTGTTGATTTCTGGGACGGAACACCGTGCTCAGCTTTGGATCGTGAACTCTGAGCCGCCCATCGAACTCCATCGAACGAAGGAAATGCGGTTTTGGGCTTCCCATGCACATTCAGCTCCATTGCTGCCCTCCGAAGGGTCTGCGCCGTAGACCTTTCAAGAGTTGCAAAAAGGACAGGGCCCCGGTCCATGGACCGGGAGTGGATCAGTTCTTGAGCAGTTCACCCTGTTTCAACATGTTTCAACAACATAGTGGGGTCATGATGTTGCACAATTCATCCAACACACAACACTCAACTAGACTCAACGCATGTCTATATATGTGTGCTCTTCCTTAAGCCCATTGGATGTGGGGACGTGAATTGACCTCTATTCTTTGGAAGTCTTTGGAGCACTACTGCTTTGTCAGCAAGCCCGCTCTGTTTTGCTCATCTGCTCGTGGCTTTCGGCACAGGTGTAGATACCTTAGAACTTTGATGCCCTTCAAAGGGTGCGGAAAAAAGACATGAACTCACCAAACGCCGCAGGACACGTCGAGATGCAATTCATGCAATTCATGATCGATTCTTCCGTCGCCGATAGAGAGGTGAACATCTGCAAAAGGTCAACTAACGCTTGGAAGACCTCTGCAGCTTGGAAGACCCTGCAAGCATGAAGACATATGTGCTGCATACTATGCTTGTACGAACATGCACTGGAGTCGAGTCTAGTGGGTGGAAACGATTTTTTTGCGCAGCAGTAATATCTGGTTTGGGAACATGCAAACGAAACACGCATGGGAGGTCAGTGTGCTAAGGTCTGAGGCGGTCTGATTGCCAACACGGTCAGAATGTTCTTCCATGTTTCATTCTTTTTCCTTGCACAGGAGAGACAAATATGGATACATGGGCCAAATGAGACAAATAATCCTAATATTACTAGTAACAAGTGCCTTACTAGTAGCAAGAAGCTAGTAGAAAGAAGTGCCACGCTACTAGGAACAGGTGCCTTACCATCCGGTTCTTGGGACTTTTCTCACTCAGATGGTGATTCCATCTGCGAACGACTTCCCACCCTGACTCCACGATGCGCTTGGGAGGCCGGTGCTGTGGCCCAAGGATCTCCGTGACTCGCCAAATCAAACCTGCGCCACCATCGACGATCACCGCCGTCTGAAGGGATCACGGGATGGGATAGGTGGCGTCGTGATTCCACGTGATTCCACAGGTCTATATATTCAAGGACCTGCTTGGATTGATGGGTTCTTATATGTAGTTCTTCTATGTTCTTCTTTGTTCAAAAATGGGCCAAGGAACAGTCAGGCTTCTGTTAGGCCCGCTTCTTTTGCATGCGCCAGCATGCTTCTTGACCGCTTGACATATAGTTTGACATCCATTCACATCATTCACAGTCGAACTATGTCTGAAGCTGCGGTCGGGAGGCAACAACCCTTCTGGCTCTGGAAGAATCGTGGTATTCACCTGGGCGTGTTTTCTTTTCTTGCGAACGCCTGGCTTTCAAAGGCTCTTTGTTTCAGTGAACTCGAGTACAAGACCATCACCTCAACACCTCGCCACTCGCTTGGGACTTCAACATGTTCTGAGTACGCAGCACTCTCCCAGTCCACGCAATGTAAATATTGCGGCTTCCTTTTCGGCGTCACCATGGCATAGAGCCCCCCGTGTGCCAGGACTCGAAAGACTTCCTGGACAACGACGGCCGGTCCCGGAAGCGTCCTGGGTGGTCACGTCATCACCGACCTGCTATACCGGCCATGCGCTCTTTGCTCCAGTTTTGGAGCATGGACCGTCCACGATTGTTTTAAGCAAGACATCTTTTAACAAGAAAAACCACGCATCTTTCTGATGGTTTTTCACGACTTGGCAACGCCCACTTCCATTCTACGCCCTCTACATACCGGGTCCTTGAAGAGGCGCTGCCGCAAATCCCGGGACTCTCTCGTGCGGGCGCGGAATTGCCTTCGACGACCGAGCGAGACAGCGAGGCTCGGCTCGGTTTGAGGCGTAAGATGAACAAGAGACGCGCTTAGGCCGCTTAGGTGTGCAACATGGTACAACATGGTGGGTATGGTTTGGAGAGCTCATTCAATCAAACCGTGGCACTCCCATCCGTCCAATCTGAGTGGCAAAGTATCTGCAAGTCCCTTGTCCACGACCGCGTCGACCGAGTCATTCTGGAAGAGTGGCCCTTGGATGCTTTGGTCGAGGCCACGTGCGCCACGTACGCCAACAGAGAAACAAGTGATGTTCACCTATAACATGTGACGATGTTCTGTTTTGGTGGTTTTGGGGAGGGACCTGGATGGACACGGTATGTAGATCCAGCTCGGTCTCTCACTCTGGAAGTCCTATTTATCCCCTAGAAGTCCAGTTCGACTATATTTTGACTGACTGAAGTAAAGGACATTCCTAGACTCGTGTCACCTAGTCAGACCATTCTTTTTATAGTCTTTGACTCCCAGGGTATCGTTATATTTGACTTTCTTTTCTGAGCCATCTGTGCATCCAAGCATCCAAGGTTTGTAGCATCAGCTCTCACAAACTGGAGAGAAGGCCTTGACAATCCCACAAGCGCGGACAGCTATTACATGCAATTATGATGTTTGCTCTATGACTCTATGACTCAATGTGCTACTGCTACTGTTTGACAGCAGCTGTGGCACACTAAAAACGGTCTCAAAATCCCCAAACAAGCAACAGTTCGCAACAGTTTACATAGTCCGAAGAATCTTCACCTACAAATAAGCTGACTTTACTACTGACCCGATCCAACTCTATAGATCAGGTCATCAAAGCCGGAATTGCTTCAGAGGATTTTGATCTTGGCTTGGTCTCCCAAATATCATATTCTCATGTGTCTCATCCGTTTTCATCCGCTCTCCTTTCCACCATGTTCCAATAGTACACCTTCACCCGCTCTGGTTTTCAGTACTGGCTGCCAGGTGCAAGCTACCCCTGAGCTACCCCACCAACGACTCGAGCGCTCTGTGGTCTGGAGCGCCTTGGAGGCGCGCTGGAGCGCGGCCTCGCAGATGTCCACCGCCACCACCGAGGCACGGCCATCTGGGGCGCCGCGCGGATAGCGCGCCGGGAGCGGTGGAGCCGTGTGGGTCGTTCTGGTGGTGGGTGGCGCGTTTCTGGCCTTTTTTTTTCTCATTTTTCTGGAGGTCAGGGTTGAGTCACGGGTAACCAATGGGATGATGGGTTGTGGGAGCACAGTGGCACATTGGCACACTGGATACATTAGCAGCCTCTGCGGATGCAGGTCGAACAGCAAACACATGCAAACACTGCTTGAATGACGGCACTTCTGACTGCGATCATCAGAGAACAAACATCGAACATGTCTCACGGACTTCGGACACCTCCCAGTGTCGCAGCGAGATGCTGTGCCAAAGAGCTATCGCCACAGCCAATCCTCAGCTCGGCCGTGAATTTTCGGCAGCGCCCGGGCCGAATGAGGGCCGAATGGGCCCCGCGCGAGACCTCTCACTCGGTGAGACGGTTCGCTGCCTTTTTCGATGTTTCCCACGTAACTACAGACCTTTGATGACTGTACACGGACTTTTTCTTGACGGGATCCGATGTCACGTCCGACATCTTCCGTGGTGACATCACGTGGTCGGCCAAATGAATCCAAATGACCAAATGCGAGTGCTCATTCTCACGGTACTGACATTGTTACTGTGAACTGCACATGCGTCAAACCGAAATCAAGAGACTCCAATACCGTCTCTGGCCGCGGTTGAAGAGCCTAGAGCAGCAAACGTTGAGCAAAAGATGCAATCTTCTTTATGACGACTAAAGTTGAAAGCAAAAAGACGTGTGCAAAACATAAAGTTACATTGCCGCGCCGTGACGGTGCTTTCTCAGGGTTGTTTGTTTCATCTCTTGTTTCCAATGTGTTCTTTGAAAAGAAGTTCTTCTCACCCGAATTTCACCACAGCAAGTGCTACAGCCTCGGAGAGAAGCGGAAGAATCGCCGAAGGCGCTGCAATCCACTCTGTCTCCTCAGCAAAAAGTCATCAAAAAGGAGAGCAAACGTGGAGCCAAGAATGAGCAAACCAAACCATCACACAAAGAATACTCGTTCTTCACAAGTCACGGTCCATCACGTTGCATCGCGAAGCATGCCCTTCCCCGCTCCCTCGCTCCCTCCTCTCTCCCTCCGCTCCTGTGCTACTCGCTCTGGTGAATAAAACCTGAGGGATCGCGGCAGAGGACCACGACATGGAGTCTTTACCCCATTCCGGACGCAGGGTGGCAGTTGGGGTGGCAGTTGGGCTGCTTTGGAATCCAAAGTCAGAGGGCAGAAAATGCGTGTCTGCATGTGTATCTCTACTCAATCATTGCTCATGAGATAGTCTTTTGGCCTTTTGGAATGAATGCAAATGAACGCAGCTCCCTTTCGACTTGTCACTGCAACAAAGGTTTCTCTGCTTAACTTCCTGGTGCGCCTGGTGAATCTGCCAATTGATTTCTGCTCAGGTGATCCCGCACAAGTCGTGGGTCAAGGTGGCTGATGAGATCAAGCTCAAGCTAAATCATCTACAACTCACATCTTGGGACTAGTCCATACAGCTTGAGCTTTGGGACTAGCTTTGGGTGGAATCCTTTCTCTCAATGGCCTTCATCCCTCAAATTCCAACCTATCCCAAATATACCGCTTGATGATGTCACTACAAAATGCTTAAAGGATGTTAAAGGAAGAAGCGAACCGAGTTCACGGAGCAACGCACGGGCAAATTACTACTGAACGGAAGCGAAAAAACAAACGCGAAACCCAACGGAGGGAGCAAACAACTCCATCCGACTTCCCTAAACAGGCGACCTCCGGATGTCACCGGATGTCACCGGATGGTCATCGGATCCGGTCTCACCACTCGGTGGAACCGACGGTGGAAACCGAGGAAAAAAGGAGTTCAGCATCCGGAGCCGACATCCGGAGCCCAACACCACCAAAGAACCTGCGTTCCACACCTGGCAGGTTGGGATTTCTCATGGACTTCGGTCTTCCGGTCTCCGACCGGTCGTTCCGGTCGAATTCGCCATGGCACCGCTCCCAAAAGCGCGCCGCGCGGAAGGCTTGTCCACCCAACTCGCCGGCGCGCAGCCAGCGGTGGCGTCCTGACCAGTCGGTCACCAGGAGACCTTCGTTGACCTACCTCGACGGTCGTTCGCTGCAGGTAGAGTATACGACCCAACCCCATAGGGTGTAGGACTCATGTCCGATTTCGAGGGAAAAGAGTCACGGCATCGAAGCCAAATTCCTTTCGGCCCGTGGTTGCATCTTTGGGAGTAGAAAAAGACGTGAACAAAAAGACTCCAAACAACAATCCCGTTCTATGTTGCATGGAGGGGTAGGACCCCCTCAAAATAAAATAGAATCAGAGTAAGACTCCAAACAACTATTTTTCAGAACCCCCCGAATGGTTTAGGGCTCTGTCCATTTCTGACACCTCCTCGAAGTCTCGGGCTTCGGTCCATAGCAGGTCACACGCGTTGTCCGCAAGACGCCACTCCTGCCGCATTGGACAGAACATCGACGTCCGATTTCAGCAAAAGTGTGGGATCTTGTCACCACTATGGGTCAAATCATCGCAACATGCACCATCTTATCACCATGTTTTTGGACATGGCCCATGATCTCTAGAATGTAATGGAGAATGGAGAAGTTCTGATTCACTTCTGAGAACGCCGTTTTTCTCTTCTGAGCCGTTCCTGAGAGTCCAAGCCAACGACCTGGTTGTCCCCACGATCACCTCGTCCCAAGCGGCCCGGTGCGCCGGACCGGATGGAGCCCCGTGCGTCGGACGTGCCGTGGCCAGGAAGACACGTCGTTCGTCTCGAGCACTCCAAGTAGGACTTCGTTCGTTTGGTTATCCAAAGAAGGGCTTCGTCGAGATTTCTTCAGCAACTCAAGACAAGCATAGGAGTCAAGAGAAACACACATGCATAGCAGGATTTGTAGCATGGAAGAGCCACCAGGGCTGATGGAGGGTAGGGTGAGCTACCAGGACCTCAGGCTTCTTTTGCGACGCCGCGACGCCCACAAGTTCACACGCAGATTCCAAGACTTCAAGTGGGAACCAAGGCAGAATCAAAATCAGTTGCAAAGATGACAATCCCTAGGGCTCCAAGTACCTTCTAAGAAGGTGGGACTGGGGTGGGTTTAGAGGGTCCAGTCATACCTTCTGAGGAGGTACTTGGAGCCCTAGGGAATAACTGGTCAATCCTCGGCTCATGTAGAGAATGAGATGAGACCACGTGGGTGGGAGTGGAGCGCCCATGTGCTGTCCAAGACACAAGAAGGCATGACCAGCGCAGCGCCCATTCTCGCAGCTTCTTCTTTGGGTCATGGCTCTTCATGCGTCCGTCGCAAAGGAGCACACACGCAGGTATCGAACAAATGGTGCATACTTTTTTGTATATAACACCACACACACACACACAGGTATCGAACCATCGCAGGTCAGCTATGATTTTTGTTCAGCTTTGAGCAGCAAGACTTCTTTGACCAAGATAAAACAGCAAGTACTCAGCAAGTTTCACGCATGCTGCAGCAAGAACCGCATGCCCCGGAGCGGTGCCTCGTACATGGAGTAGCATGGTGCCAGTGAGTTATCGGGAAGTTTCACCTGAAGTGTAGATCAGAAAAACCAGCTGTCGGTCCTTTCCAAAGACTGTCACAAGCATTGCTACATGTCAAAAGCAACTACCGAACATCGGAGATCATGGTCCAAGGTCCATCCACTGGTCCATCCATGTCCATTGCAAACTTCACCCTACCAATTCGCAGTCCACGTTTGAACCGTTTGGCTTTTCCATTTGGCATCCGGTTTCTCTCTTCCGTCTCTCTACTCTGGCCGCTGTTGTACCTGTTCCACCGCTTCCGCGTCCGGTGCCGTCCGTCCGACCGTGCGTCCGCAACGCGGCCGGGCCGTCCGTCTTCTCGGACACCACGCCGATTGCGACAGGATCTTCGCCTCCACGACCTGCGACCGACGCACGGGAGGCCGGGTGATACCCCCATCTGACGTCGGGTCGTCACACGTGGCCCGAGAGCTACCGGAGCGGAACATAGAGAGACGCGAATGCGAAGGTTGCAGGCCATCGCAAGTAGGTTGGAGGCCATCGCTACTAGTTTTGAGATGGTTCTTCATCTTCAAGTGAGGAATAGAGCATTTTCGATTGCAGAGTCGACTCCTATTAAATCTATATGGTATTTATATATAATTTATTATGTTTTGTTTTAAACAAAGCAAAGCAAACCCAAAAATCTGAAGACTTTGAGTTTGATACAATTTGACCAAATTGGAGGCTGATATAGGCCAGGCGGATGTTTATTGAACTCACGGATATTTCACCAAAATATACCAAGATCATGTTCGACATATGTCGATATCATTCGACCAATAGGTCAACAGCTTTAGCAATGACACATTGCATGTCACACCCAAAGAAATGATTCCTTTGGCCTCTGGTGAAGAATATTTTTCCTTGCATCCAACCCGCGTATTTTGCGCGCTTTGCGCACGGTAAATCGATATGAATCGCGATCTCCACACCTCTGCAGGGTTTTCGGCCATGTCCATACTCACCTCTGCCGACGGACGGCCATTCGTAGCGTCCGTTGTAATCCGTCCTGTGCATGAGCAAGTGTGCAATTTGGCTGGCCGGCTTGGTCCCTGCAGCGTGCCTGCTACAAGGTTTCATGAAAAGAAATAAATTCGGTGTACAGTATATATCTTCAAAGGGGCGACCAAATCTAACCCAAGGGGTTTTGATAGGGTCTTGGCCCATTGGCCCATTTTCCTCCTTCCAAAGCCTTCCAAGACGGATGGCAACCGAGGACGACTGCCCTCGTCGACCGCACGGTCCCACACGGGCCGGACCGCCTGGCCACAGTCCCTGCGCACGAAGCGTCCCGTGGTCCATTCGGCAGCGAGGCTTCCTGGAGAGCATCGCATGGCATCGGTTGCGCAGGTGGAGCAAAGCCTGTGAAGCCGCCTGTGAAGCCGGTCACAGCAGAAGCAGATTCACTCGACTCAGATGATCGTGTGTGTTTGCATGTGAACGTTCAAGTCTTTAGCACGGCTTGAGACAACTAACAGCAACACGGAAGCCCAAGGCTAATGTCCTTGGCTAGCATCATCATTTCTGGCCATCCTTGGTTCTGAATCCCGACTGAGATTTCCCATCGCTCGATTGCGATGTTCGAATCTGTGTAGGTACGAAGGCCCAAGCAGCTATCGACCCCGAGTGCAAGCACTATTATTGGCCTGTAGACTAGACTCATTACAGTATCAGTATCTCATTGTAGGAGCCTTTTTTCATCTCCTTTCCATAGCTGTCGAACTTGCCGAGCGGCGTTGGATCATCTTCACCTGCAGCTATGAAAACGCGGCCGATGGCCATACATTGATTACACAGAGACTCCATGAAGTCGAAAACATGATCTCAAACAGATCAACAGTCAGCTGCCAGAAAAAGCACCAGTGGTCGGGTGAAAACACACGAAAAAACACCAAAAAAACAGAAACATAAACCAACGTGATCGACTGGACCTCCTTCTTCATGTGTTTTGGGTCTCTCCTTGTTGCCTTTGGGTCTCTCTGGGCCCCGACTGGGCCGTCGTCGTGGCTTGTCGCCGGGACGGGCCTGACTCGGGGGTCCGACCATGTGGCGAATGCTTGGAGCATCCAGTTTCACAGATCGCTAGCTGCTGTACAATAGCACTTGTTCACTTGTTCGATGATGAACTCCAAAGAAAAGCATGGCTCACATCAACTTGTGGTCGCATCCTTTTTGTTCGGCACCGTTGAATTTCTGAGGGACTTTCCATGGATTCCCTATAACTGGAGATGACTCTATCCAAAATATACACCCTAGAAGTCCAAAGACTATTGATTACCCAAAAAACTCTATAAGTTGACAGTTTTAAAGCACTGGACATTCGAGGCATGTATCATAGATGTCCAGATTCTGACCACCTCGACTGCTGTTCCAACACTCTTCCGCCGCCTCCGTGCTCTGCGACCGCGAGCGCTGCGGCGATGGAACCTGCCTGTCCCGGCCTCGAGCGGCAAAGGGACCGGGCGGCCCTGGTTCTTTTTCAAGACAGGCGGGGGGTACACACAAAAATAACTCCTTGTTCAGTCTCGAAGTCTGAAATGTAATCTACTAAGAGTCAATCTATATACGTCAATATGATTCATTATCTCATTAACTTGCTTCCTTCATCATCTTTATTTGTGAAGCCACTTGAACTTGAAACTTATCCTTCCCGCACTCTACCAGAGTCCCTCGCAAATTGCGACCTTCTGCGACGAACCATAACCATATTGACAATATGCGACCGGCCTCGTGTAGGAGGGGACACATGGCTAATTGCTGGTGCAGCACATGGCACAATTTTGCAGTCTCCGTGTCATGGCTGCCGATGCTTCTCTCAACTGAGCAGGAAACCAACCATGGTGCACAGCGACAGAAATTCGACCGATTCGAGGTCAACGACCGGACATGTGGTGGAACTGGAACTGGGCATCCCCGCTCACGGAACTACGTCTTGACTTCACCTGAGAGGCGGGCGTTCCGAGTCTGCGATCGGACCTTTTAGCAGCACTGAAGAGGTGGGGTTGTTCCCGTTGATACCTCCGAACCGGTTGAGAGGTTGAGAGAGAACTAGGACCCTGTAGTGACGGTACATATGGGATGGGATATAAGGCTGTTCAAGCTCTCTTGGAATATCTAACTATAGGTTGTAGGCAGTTGCCTGAGAGAAGGTCATTTGCAAGGGTTTTCTCACCTAATTATGGGCTATTTGATGCTATTTGCATGCGGAATATTGTGTCCGCGTGGTGCAGCCAACCACTGAAGCAGTGAATTGTAATGGATGAACTTAAGCAAGTGTGAGGATCTCTTCCATCAGTGTCAGCATGCAGCCGGCAGCTCTGTCTTGAGAAAAGCATATGTCTACACAGTCCTGCCAGACCTTTGCCGGACTCAGCACCGCTACGCAGCTACTTTGGGATCCCCGCAGCTTTCAGTTCGATGCAAAAGCCTAGTTGACTCGCCAGCTGCTCAAGCGAGACAATCCAACTTTGTTCGATGCAGCCAAACGACACACTAAACACCAAACGTGAAAGTGACTGACAGCTCGATCACCGCGTTCCGCCAAATCTGACATGAGTCTCTACCACAAGCCACAAGCCATGGCATCCATCAACTACTGTTTCTTGTGCCTTGGGTACGAGGACGCAAGCCTGCGCGCGACACGAACACGGCAAATGCACGATTTCTTTTTTCAGGTGACGGTGCACAAGGGGCGCAGGGGCCGGAGTGGAAGAACAGAACAGACCCTACCAAGGAGAACATGTCCACTGGTCGTTGATTTCAGAATTCCAGAAACTGCTAGGCGAAGGCTCAAAACAGTCCACATCATTCTAAATCCATCCTCACACGCAAGTTTACTTGTTGCCATTATGGATCGATGTCCCGATATCGACCTTTTTTTGCACATGACCCTTGCGCATGCTGCTGCGGCCTTCGTTGAAGGTATCCAGAACATTCTCCGGCTGTGCCTCAAGAGAATGTCTCTCGGACTTCCTCCTCTCGTCTAAGATAGGGACGAGATAGGGACGAGAACGGAAGGTTATGTCCCGAATTCAGTCCAACAACTCGAGGTCTCTCCCATCAGTGACTGCAACGTCTCTAAGAAAACCAGGTGTGGGATGATTCCACACCTTAACATTTCTAGTACGTGGATCAACATATGAATTAAACAACTCTAGGGCCTCTAGGGTGAGTAAAGATCCAATCACTCCAGTGACGTGACCCGACGTGACTCCTGCTGTGACTCCCTCCAAACCCGACTGGGAAACCCCGCCTCGGCGACGAAGTCCCCGAGCTCGATGGGTCCACGGAACTCCTGGAAGACGACAAGACCGAAGCGGATCGACCCTGCAGGGATCGCAGGGAATCGCAATCCGAGCTTCCAAAGGTAGTGCAACAAATGTATACATCTAGAGCTATAGTGTGTATGTTCTTTTTTCAGCTGAACTGGGAGCTGCTGAGATACCCATGCAGCCATGGCAGGGTGAATCTGTGGCACTGTGGGATGTTGAGGGACGACCCGGTGTACCCGGTCTATGCAAACGATTGGCCCTATTCCAATTCAATACCCCAAACCGTTTCAAATCCTTCGGTTGAAGGGTCGTGCGATGCCACCGGCACTCGAAAAAAAGGTTCCCACGGGCGCCACCGTGGTTTGGATGCGCCACAGCGCCATCGAAGAACTATCCGTGCCAGCTCAACAAAGCGGTAGCAGCAGCATTTCAATGGTGGCAGAACGATGTTGACATTGTGGCAGAAGGCCCGACATGCACCAGTTGACCGTTGTCATGGGTGCAAATGCAGCAAGATTGCAAATATATATTATACTAACTATATAAAAATATATATATCCTATATACTAACTCTATTGCATGTTTTACAAGCTCTAGAATGTAGAAATTTCTAGAATCTAGATCCATCAACTTCCGAGCTTCCGCCGCCCTGACAGTGCGTTCTGCCTCCGCCAACAAAATCGCCCAACCCATGAAACTCTGCGACGTACTGTCTGTGCAGAGCCCCTCAGCCACCCTGAAGCAGCCCTGCCATTGCTTTCTGAATCCTCCGTTGCCCTTTTGCTCCTAGTAGCAGTAGCGTCCTTGTTCCTGTAAGGCCAGGAGCCCCTAGTAGCGTCCTTGCTTCTAGTAGCGATGCCAATCCGATGTCGCTGATCTTCATTCCATCAAAACACACCAAAACACACCAAAAGCCAATGACCGCAACCCGTCTGAAACCTTCAGAAGCGGGCGGTCCTGGTTGAGACCTTCACGGAATTGGACAGGCCTGGAGACCCAACCTGGCGGTCGAAACGAGCCGTCCGTCTGGCGGAAGAGGTCTCTGCACAGCTAAGTCTTAATAAGTCACATATTGTCACATAGCTGGTCTCATGTCATGTCTGGTGTCTCCGACGTGATCTGAACTGCTGCTGGAGATGAATCAATCCAGGCTACTAGAAGATGCTACGAGTAAGTACTGCATGTACTGCTATCAGTCTTATAGTAATGAATCCTCATCACCGTCGGTCGCCGGTGTGCCCCCGGACGATATTCGCCACTGGTCTCGGACACCACCACATCTGTCCCAGTCTCACCTGTGCATCGTTACATTGTTCTCCAAGCAAAGAACGGCAAGAACGAAGTAAACAGGCAAGGACATATGCAAACCTAGGCTGCTTTTTGCGATACATCATGCAATACCTCATGCAATATTGCAACACTGAGTCCAACCATCAGCTGTGCTGGGCCGATGCCCTTCGCCTCGCCGATGCGCGATGCGCCTCGCCTTCGGGATGCAAACTTTGTCGCACTTCCACGCTGCAGCGGCCCACATGCACCAGGACCTGCACGTCGCCACAGCTGGTCGAAGTGCTTTCCCACCACGCAGCTGGTAGAAGTGCAGTGCAAAAAGCAACATTGCAAAGGCTGCACATTGCAAAGACATGTTACTTATGAAGCACAGAACATGCGAAAAGAATCGATCTTGCCGAAGCAGTATGGCTCTCCATCCGTTTGTCAATCCGTTCGTTAAAACAAACCTGCTACACCGGTTTGGGACATCTGTACGTTCGTCCTTTCTTAGCCAAAACCGAGGGACGGGGGGGGTCTCCCTATTAAAACACACTGACTTTAGCCTATTAACACACACATTTACTACGAAAAAGGTACTCATCTACCTCAACCCTCCGTTTTCGGGGTGTCCTGGCTGGACTACCCCACACTACCGGCCGTTCGGCTTCCAGACAGGGCACCCCGACTGGAGGGTCCTGGTATTCTATTCTCATAGCGTCCACATGCACATTCTTCTTGGAGCATCGCATCGCTCTTTGACCGGATGCCGACCGGTGTTCGGGCACGGCCACGGCCACGGCCGGTTCGGGCGGCTCGGCGGGTTCGCCTCGCAGGACACGAGGGCATCAAAGATGAAGCTGAGCTGCCACCTTTGCGAGTCATTCGTTGTGGTAACCAAACAGAAAATGTACCATTTCTGTTGCTCATAATATGTAAACACATGTCATGGTTGTTCATAATAGTTATACTTATTATATATATATATATCATATATCTAGTATGCTCATCCGACTTCGTCAACGTTTCAAAGTGCTGGTCCGTTCCTGGGTTTCGCCTGACCAAACAATGGCCTTGCGGCAACGGTCCGGATTCGTCCTGAAAGGATGGTAGCGCACTTTCGAGAACTTCTCTCGACTTGTCCAAGCTACTAGTAGCTCCTGGCATTGCTACTATAGGAGCTTTTTTGCTACGAAGGTAACAAGAAGCTACGCTCGTAGCAAAGGGCAAGCGGGCACAACATGGCACAACTTGGATTCCCTGCTGTCCGACTTCATCATTCTGAGCACAGCTCAGCTGTACACTCTTGGCGCGGACCTCAGTCGTGGAAGCCCGGACCTGCTTTCGGGCCAGCATTGTTCTCAGCTTTTGATTCTCAAACTACAAGGATGCTGGTTGGCACGGACATCTTGCATCATCTTGCAACTTGCGAGCAGGTTCAGGTGACATCTGACTTCGCTGACTATGTGTTGCACGCATCGTTTTCTTGATCGCTGATTATGGCCCTTTTGTCTTGCCACACTGGACAGGTTTCCATGTCGCATGTCGGACATATATAGTAACTGGAAGTGCTCTTTGTATCCACAGTCAGCATTTGGCCATGCAGTCAGCAAAAAGCTGCGAGTCTTGTGACAATCTACAATCTGTAAGACTGCTTCGACAGTGCGCGTAAGTTGCCGGCATGCAGTGGATTCTTGAAAACCTCACCATGGATCGGGTAAAAGCACACAGGGAAAGCGGCCACTGTAATCCAATCGTGAAAGCGTTACCCGTTAGCATCCAGTTACGACAAAAGCATATATTGATAGACCCTCTATGCAAACTAAAACATAATTCTTGGCACTCACCTGCTCTCAAGCAAAAAGATCCAAAAGTGACAGCATGAGGCGTTCGCAGGTCCAGCATGTGTCTGAACAATGTCTGAATCCACTGACACCGATGGGTCTCAACATGTTTAACAGCATGAAACAGCTGAAATATCAGACATGAGGCCTACAACCTGGAGCTTTCGAGCACGGTATAATATACATGATGTATATATGAAGTCAATTCCTGCTGAAACGACACGAATTCAAAACAAACTACTCCACAGAACCAAATGCTTCAGCAAACAACTCTTGCCTTCTGCCACCTATATAAACCATCATCTACCCATAGTTTTTCTTCTCCTCACACCCTCTGCCGTCCTCGCTCCTTCACGTACCTCACGTACCTACCCACCTGCCCCACTGCCCTGCCTGCGTCTGTCGCAGCGAGGGCTGTTGCATGGGACGAAGCCCCAAGGCCGCTGGACCGCCTGTCTCCTACGAGCGACACCGGGGCCGCCCGGACGGACGGCGATGGCTCGGACCGCGATGGAACTGGCGTTGTCTGGGTCTTCTTTTCGAGGCCGAAACGGACGGAACGGTGGAGGAGGTTTTGGATGAGTGCTTTCTATTTGAAGGTGGGGGCCTATTGAGCAGGACAAAGGATGATAACTAATGATAACACTATAGTTCACTAGTGTTTAGAAGCATGTTGACTGTGAAAGAAGGCTGGGATGGGCTGGAAAATGTGGAAAATGGGCTGGAAAATGTGGGCCCCAACTCTTGAGGAGACAACATGAAGGTTCTGGTAATTGTTTGCATCCTTACACTACCTGAAATCATCATGGGCCCTTTCGTGGATGGCCCCTGGCATGACCATGAGACCAACCAGCTGGTGAACTCCACGTTTCGCCCAAAACGGCAGTGGACGAAGTGACGTCGTCACGACGAAGGACGCCGGAAGGACGGACGTTTCACCGAAAAGGACGCCGGAGACATCTGCCCGGGATCCAAGTACCAAAAGATCTGACTGGATCCGGACAGTGTCTGGGCCAATAACAGTGTCTGTCTGTCGAATACATCACCTTCTCAAAGGGTCTGTGGAACCCTAGGGCTGGATATGATCAAGCAAGCCGTTTAGCCCATCTGAACAGGGGTGAACCGTGTTTCTTTTAAATCCGAATTGGATTCATGGTTCAAGAACCAGTTCCTGTGACACATGATCGAGACGTTGGGTCAGCGAACCTTCCCAGTACCCTCCATATTGGTCTCTGGTCAGAAGAAATCTGTAGAACAACGCCAGGATAGCTCACAAGATCTCTGGCTATGTTGTTCCTTTTTGGCGAGAACAACATGAATCAATATTATCAGATTTGGCTAAATCTTAGAATCATTGAAGGGACACTCAGTCCATTCATTTCTGAGTAAGCCAGTCCACAAGTAAAATCCTTTTTGCTTTTTCAAACCTGGTAGAAACATGGCAAACATGCGGTTCCCGCTCCTGTCTCAGCTGCGACAGAAGCAGGACCTGTGCCCGCTGTCGCTGCTGCAGCCTCGTGAACGAGGCGAGTCGGAACACGACGTGCCCAAGTTCAAAGCCTTGAGCCTTTGTGAACCGTTTGAAGCAACACCTTTCTCTTTTGGGATCTTTCACCCAAACGTTGCATGGCACCACCCATGAGGGTTGTTTGCCATGGTGTAGACCCATTGTCGTTGGTTTCACGACCGAAGGTCGGTATACCGACCGCGCTGGACCACCGGCCACCCACTCGTTCGTCGACCGGCTGGCTGAGCTCTGAGTCAGACCCACTCGTCCCAGAAAACATCATGACCATGTTGTAATAAAACATGGTCATTAAAACCATAGTCATGGGTTGTAATAAACCATGACCATGTTTAAACACCATAGCATTTCGTGTTGGGCTATTAAAACCATAGCGTTTCTATAGGACGAGTGAATAGGACTTGTTTTGACAGACAGGCTGCCTTTGCCTGTGAGACCACGATCTTTCTAAGGGCAGAAGATCTTTCCATGGGGGGGTTGGAAAGCGCGACTGGCCAGCGATCCCTTCATGCCACGGGCGAAGGCAGAATAGACTAGAGGTAGATCAATTTTGAGTCAAGAAAAAGTCTTCGAGTCTTCCAGACTGCTGTTCCTTTCAAGCTCAGCAAATCGGTTCTCTATGTTCTCTTTGACATCGTGTCAAGCTGCTGTTCTCGTGCCATCGCACTTGGAAGCTCACCTAGCAGCAGCACGCGAAAGCAGTGACCGCTCGGACGGGGTTCACCCATCTCGTGTCCGGTCCGGGAAGATGCTGTGTGTTCATGCTGAAAGGCTCAGATTCGAACGGACACCGACACCGTTCCTGTGCCAACTGTGTGTTGGTTTTTGTGTTGATTATTATAGACGCCCCCTTTTTCACCAGGCGGAACGTCGGCTCTAGATTCAGATTCAGATCCTCCTCTTCTTTTCAAAGGTAGACAAGGATTCGCCACGAGCCCGGAGCCAGGTGTCTAGACGATCCATCCGTAGGGCAGGGCCTGGAGGTCCTGAATCTCCAACAGCAACGGGGGGGGTTTCCAATGGCTGTGTTGGTCACTCCAGTTGCATCCAGTTACCCACCATACCCCAAGTCCTTCAATGCCACACGCACAGTGTGATTATGATGCACGTGCAAGTGTTTCAATGAGGACCGGTGCATTTTTGATTCTATTTTCTCACATTTCGGCCATACACGTAGCACCCCCGCCATCGTTTTCATCATCGAATGATAGCAAGTTCCCCATGGCTCGTGGAAAGGATGCTGTTGCTCAAACGAACGATTGTCAGTCATGTCAAGTGTTTTTCCTGTTGTAGACATGCAACAAGGCTTGTGGTTGTTGGCTTGTAGATGCTAAAAGCAAGTGTCTGGTAGGAGGCATTGCGGCATGCGTTCTGTTGTGTTAAAGGACTCGATCGATCTGTATACAAAGTTTAGGATTGAACAAGAATGCTGACTGCGCATCCACATTGCTTTGTGCCATGTTTAGTAAACATGTTACCCATGTCTTCAGCAAGCCCTGATTCAAGGTTTCCGTCTCTTGTTCGTCACGTAAGAAGAAAAGCTATAAGAATGCTGAGTACATAGAAAATTCGCTTGACGGAAAGGCTACAGGACAGCCATTTCCAGTTTGTCAGGAAGCCCTCATGACTCATGAGCTTCTGAATCTCTAGGAAGGACACCCAGCTGAATGACTTATAACTTATATATATATATATAATACACTCAGAACTCTTGGCCCAAACTGTGGAGTGGTGTCGTTATTTTCTTCATTTTCTTATTATTGTCCTTGTTGTTGATGTTGTTGTTGCTTCTTCTTCTTCTTCTATCAGCAAAGACCTTTGTGACATGTGACGCGTTTTCAGGGTCTACAGTTCTGTGAGTTTTATTAAAAATCAATCAACAAACTCATTCTTTTGGTTGTTGTGCCACCCAACAGAGGTTGAAGAACCCTATAGACTATCCCAAAGGTACCCCAGTAAGGTCACTTAACCTCTCTTGGACAGTGGGATGATGGACGTTCGTCTTTTGTTGACTCGCCCCCCTTTTTCAAGACCTGTGCAGGATTTCGTAGTCACTCAATCATCTGATGTTGCGGCTTTTGCATAATTTAAGAAAGTCCTTCGGCATCCTTCCGTCTTGTTTGCGCTATTTTTGACCTGCTATTTCTCTGCAAGAAATCAAGAACCCACACCAGATGCCAAGGCTTTGTTGAATCGACCCCGGATACAAATCAAACACCGGCCTTTTTTTGCGAAGGCCGCCGAGCCGGCGCGGAACCGCTCAAGTCCCTCTTTCACCTGAGCTGGTGGCCTCTCTTAGGCAGTTGCTAAGTCGTGGCCGATGTCCATGTCTATAGATGTCTATAGATGTCCACGTGACTCTTACCAGGAACCGACTAATTAGATGACTACTTCGATTCTCGATTTTCGGACAAACGATGATACGCCCGATGCACAAGTTCGATGAAAAGCACGGTAGCGTCTATTTCGTCATTCTTGCGAACGAGCACCTTCCCTCAGGTGGTATTGAGCGTCGCTCAATTCCCTTCATGATATTCTTTGTATAGAGTATATATAGATCCTTTGCTTCTACCACCTCCGGCAAAACATGTAGCAACCACCGAGAGCGGCGAAGCGCTTTGTACAAGCTCCGTCGGTTCGCTGCGGCGCCCGCGTTCGCCGCGGACCCGGCGTCCTTCGGAGGACTTGCTGCGGGGCCAAGGCCAACGTGGAACTCTCAGACAGAGCGGCGCCCGTCTGAGTGTCTGACCAAGAACGGAATTAATTTTGAATTAGGCTTATGAGTTAAATGATGTTAAATGCCCAACATCAAACTTGACAATTGGTTATTCTTCCAAAGTCTCGCGTTCCATTGGGTTCCAATGGATACCCTTGCATTCCAGCCGTGGACTTGGAGATTGACTAGCTAGCAAGACGGCAACTTTGGCCGAACTGGGGGGCCGTAGCTCAGGGCAACCTGAAATGGGCGATGAAAGCGGGCACGTCTTCACCTGTTTGACCTCTTCATAGGTCTGCAGAAAACTGGTTCCTAAACTTCTGAATGCCCTTCAAGTATCTCCAACTATGAGTACCCATGTCAAGAGGAAACAGCTGGCGTGAGGAACGTCTCGCTGATACTCCTAACTCTCAAACTGCGGATGCTAATGGATCTCCATGTTTCTTGGAAGCGAGGCAGCCCTATGCTGCCCTACAGTCAGTACCGTGTATTTTCCTACTAGCTACGTATTGTGCCTAAAGATGCCTAAAGCACAATCCTCTGGAGTCATTCACTTGCCTAAAGCATCCTAAAGCCTGCATGACTCTATGACTTTGTAACCATCCTCCGCCGACTCTATGACCTGCATCCGTTCCACCAAACCGTCAGACTGCCCTCCGTTCGTGCCGACCGTTGGTGGACGGTGCGCTCGTGCGTCCAAAGAAACCTCCAAGCTGTCCAAGCCTTGATTTCAGAAGCCCTGAGCCACTTGCTTTCAACCTTGGAATGGATGATGCTGGGTGAACAAAGCAGCCCATCACCACCGGTGTTTGGTGAGTTTGGACAGCCTGTGAAGGTGCTCAAAAGGGCCAAAGGGGACACGGGACACTTCTCAAGGCTTCTCAAAGCATCTTAGTGGTTTCACAAGACGGAGGCGCCGAACTTGGAGAGACGAACGGGGGTGCGCGAATAGAAGGACTCCTGGTCGTCATGTGTTCATGGCCTTGCCAAGTCCATGGCACCGCCGAGTCCGCCTTCATCCCACCGCCGGAGCTCGGACTCGTCTCGTCTCCGCGGAGCGGAGCGACGTCTCGCCCGTCGAAGCGGCGGTCGGTCGTTGGACCCGAAGAAAGGACCGTTCTGTTGACGTCAAAGAAGTGAAACATGATTTTTGGCACTCCAAAAAGATCACAGAAAGCAAGGCACGAGAAGAACGGAAGGTTGGCCCAAAAGTGATTCTGCACTTTGATGCAACACATTTCAGACCAGCTCAGTTTGACAGACCATGCAGGTCTGTCAACATGGGCCCCGGGCCCCACGACAAAGAGCTCTCGGTTCAATGGATCCTGTCAGAAGACGATCCTCGAATCATCGTCGCACAACATGATCGGTACAGAAATTCCACCCGTCATTCCACCCGACTCATAGTCAAAAATTGGGTGGAGGACCTGTACCAATACAGTAGTCCATTCCTTTCCACCTGTCGAAGAAAAAAAACAAAAACACACCTTGGCAAACTTCTTGGCTCATGGACTGCATCGATGCCATGGCCGTGCGACGCCACTTGCGACGCCGTGCCCACAGCGCCTCTGCCAAAGACAGCGCCTGCGGTGCCCCAGAACCGACGACGGCCGACGACGGCCGACGACGGGGGCAAAGTGACCAGATGGGAAGAACATCAGCCACAAGGGTGAATATAAAGTGAACAATGGTGCACAACAGGTCGCCACAACTGTGCACTGGTTGAACCACTGGCTCTTTGCGAAAAAAAGCATCGGAGGTGGCAACGAATTCTTCGCCACCCAACATGTCCCAAGGCTCACGGCCCCCTTGTTGGACAAAGATATCTATATCAAATCATATCTACTGATCTCGGTGTGTGAACTACTCAAGTAGGGATGAGAGCAGCCTTTTGGTTCACTGCAAGTGGATGAAGCCTTACGCGACTTGTAAGGACATTCTGAGGATCGTCAGCAAAACGTGTCCCCCTGCCCCAAAAAAAGGGATCTGACTCTTTTTGTTATTTGTTGTTGCCTTTTTCTGGAGACCTCACAGAAACCAAACCCATCACCCATACCAACCCCCCTAGACTTCTTCCCGCCACCAAACACGCCACGCTCTTCGGCCCAACGACCGCGGGGCCTCAGAGCGACCGACCGGTTCGGACGAGCGCCTTGAAATCCTCCGGCCAGTTGGCCCGAGCGCGCCACAGTGCCTCGACGCGCCAGTGCCCGTGGTCCCGTCCGGCTGCGGCAAGGAAGGAGGTCGGAGGTGGATGTCAGGGGGGGGTCGGTGGATGACATGGAGAATTGTCATAAGTGCGTACTATACATCTATCATATATGTAAAATATACCCATTATCTACGTAATTACTTGGCTGAAGATTTCCATGATCCACCATGTATGCTGTCAGTGAAAGCACAATAGTTTGTAGACCAGTTCGTAGCTGTTCGTGCAACAAGCCCCCAAAACACCTTCCACATGAAAGGCATATGGCTTTCCAGGCCTTTCCATAATAATCTCTCCCCAATGACTCTTTTGGACTTCCTCAGTTTCCCATATATATATATATATATACAGCAAACCTTCTTTCATCTTGTTCATTTTCAGGTGCATTTGGAGTTCTTTTCCCCAACAACGGGTTAAAGGTTATCCAGTAAATTCCAGGGTCGGCTTTTGACGTGTGACCTGCAGGGCAACGATGCGTCTGGGTTCTCAGCATCTTCACTTCCCGAAGCGACCTCAACCGAGCCTCACCCGACCTCACCCGTTGGTCGCCCGGTTGGTCTCCCGCGGAACGAAAACGGTTGGACGACGCGTCACCGACGACTCGGCCTTCTTGGCGTTCAGATCCCATGCGCGCAGACCCGAGCTGAAGAGCCCTGCGGACGGACCGCGGCTCGGTGCCGTCTCTCGGCCCGATCGCGGTGGATCGGCGCTTTGGAAGAACTTCCCCCCAAAAAGCCGGGACCGTTTGGTGAGTTGGAACGTGTCGATGCCCGCTGATCTGATCATGTCCATCCGGGTGATGCTTGGCTTGGCATCGGAGAAATCGCAGCATGGTAGAGCCCAAAAGTGAGCAAACGTGGGGGGGGCTCCAGCTACTCATCATCTCCTCATCCCCTGGTCTTTGGGTGTTCCATGGTGTTTGGGGGAACCCCACCACGTGTCGCATCCGCGTTTTTCCCCATGCGCCAACAGTCCAACCGACCCCAACAGTGACCTCACGCCCATGTCACGCCTAAAAGGTGCAAGCTCCCCTGGTGCCTGCAGGGCTAAGTGATCAAACCAAGACCATCAAAAGACCCAAAGCCATCCCAAGAATCATCCAAAGACCTGCAAGATACCAAAGCACCCACACTGGACGCCCACACCCACATGCTGCAATGCTCTTACATTGTAACTAAAGTAAACTCTCATATCGTAGCTTTCAGATGATCCCGTTGAGAGTGGCCTTGAGTCATACGTATCAGGCTAGTCTAGACTCTCTCCCCTCTAGTCATGCTTTCAAATCATCCAAAATCAATCCACCAACATCGGTCTCAACACATCTCCAACTCCAAGGACCCTCCTGGTGAAGGTCAATGCCCTGGGTTCAGCATCCACCTGGCGGTTAACTGGGCTTCCATGGGCAAGTTGCGTGTTTGTTAACTACACCCAGTAGGTTATATAAACAGATGGTGAAATCGATTCTTCCAAGACATCTATCCTAAAATTTCCACTCACGCGCATTCATGATCTTCAATGACATTTCCATGGATCATCTTGAATCGGCCATCATTCTGATCATGCATCATGAATCTCATCCGAACAAAACATGTCACACTAATTTGGTCCAACAGAGATCATGTCCCGGTGGCAAACAAAGGTCAAGCTCCGTCTTCTTTTGCGCCGAAGAAGCGTCGCGTCTCGCTCACGTCGCAGAACTGCTGAGGCAGAAGCGCTCTCAACCGCGGATGGCGCTCAGCTGTGCGCCAGGATCGCGCCGTGCATCGCGCGACGGCCACGGGACCACCGGCCACAGGGTGTTTGTTCGGACGCAGAGGGCCACGCCCACCGCGTGAACCTCATCTCATGGCCTCGCGTCGGGGTTCGCACGAGACGAGACTGGAGCGTGGTACCTGAGGATTTTGTGGCCAGGTGAACCGTGGTCTCAGAGTGGTTACAGATGGGTTGCAGCGGTGGTACAGTAGTGGACCCCCCAAAACATTGAAGGCCACATCTGGGGGGCCCTACAGTAGTGCCATCGAAGCGCTGAAAACATGTTGAACAGAACTCCTGATGGCCTTCAGTCTTTGGAAACAGCTGTTGATCATGGGGTCTATTCACCTCGCCCCACGCGAGTGGAGAGCCCGTCCAGGCTCTTCGTCCGTGTGGATTTATTCCCAGTGACGATGCTTTTCTTGTCATGAAACACTTGAAGTCACCAAGTCAGACAGTCAGACAGTCACCAAGTCGCCCAAGCCTGAAGAGGTCTTAATCCATCTGGGGTGGTTTTATTGATCAAGAGCCTACGTGAGGGCCAGGGGGGCAATGGTTCCCCATGTTATCTGTCAACCGTCCACCCTCAGTCTCTGCCTGCAGCTTGCCAAGGAAGATTTGATGCGCTTCCAGATACAGTTGTTGGCAGGGCGGCTTGTAGTAGTGGCATCCTAGCAGGGCGTAGAATGTTCGGAGGGTCTACATCTTTAGACTGCCCCCTAGCCACAAATGACTTTACTTCGAGTGACCCCCACCATGACATTTCAATCATTTGTCTTGATGCCATAGTGAGGAGCATGTTGCCATGGTCGTGAATATTGTAGTTCTCGATTTTGCTTGTGGGTCCTCGGGTTGTGTGCTGTGGTTGTGTGTTTGTGTTTGTGGTTGTGTGGTTGTGGTTGCGTGCTTGTGATTGTGTGTTTGTGATTGTGTGTTTGTAGTTGTGTGCTGTGGTTGAGGTCTGGCAGGGAACACTGGGCGTGGATGGTCGTGGTTGAGGTCCGGCGGAGGAGGACGCGGAGGAGAAGGAGGAGGACGAGGAGGAGATGGGGCTGTCGTAAAATCTAACAACCCTCACCTGACAGGTGGGGAAAACATACAAAAAACCAGTCACTGTTTGACCGTAGATTGACTCAACGTAGATTGACCGAAGGTCCCATTGATCCCTCCGCGAGGGTTGAACGAACCTCCTCCGCCCGATCTCGCCGGTTCTCTTCCCCCCCAACATCAAAGAATGCACCCGCTCGTGATTTCTTTCCGATACCAACCGGGAACCCCCAGTTGGGGTGCCTCATGGACACCGCGAATCACGGCTAGGGGGGCTATATGGGGCTATAAATCGACACCCCTTGGCAGAGGGTGCCGATACGAGTACCAAGCATCTCGTGAGAGTCCGTCCGTGTCCGTCGATCATCCGGCCCGTGGCCTGGATGATGCTTAATGAAGTCCCCATCTTGCCATTCTCTTGATGCCACGGTCGCAGCTGTTGCAGCATGGAAGGACTGCAAGTGTTCCTTGCAAGAGAAGCACAACCACCGAGTGAAGGCGACGTGCACGACAAATTGAAATTCGATCAAACACACAAGGTACAAGTACCGATTCCACATGGATTCCGTGCCAAAGCGGACATCCAAAAGAGTTCAGGCTTCCGTGAAATTCCATAGGGTTCCATCTGCCGGTGTGCCTTTCTTGCATGGGAACCCCAGTCTCCCCGTTTGTGTCGCGTTTTCCATCGCCTGTGCAGCCACGCGCACTTCCGGCACCCAAACGGGTGCTTCGACCGCGTCCCAGGCATCGTCCAAAGACATGCTGCTGTCCTGAAGTCGTCGTGGCGGTCCGTTTGGGGTTCGGTCCTTTGGGTGAGTTTCTCGTCAAGGAACAGCTCACTCCCGGGACGACCAGTGATTCGGGACGAAATACGAAGCACAGCTGGACCGACGAGCAAAGCAGAAGAGGTCAATATCGAAATGGATGATGCCCTGGTGGTTCATTTGCTCCTCGTATTGAGATACGATACGCATCCTTGTACACCAACATCGCGTCGTTTCATGGACACAACGCAGTTCTCTGAATAGCAAGTTCCCCCAGATGGATGTCTGTTCATTTTCACGTGGAAGTGACCTGCAGGACACGTAAAGCATCAAACGTCTTCTGATTGCAGCTCATCCAAGCAGCATATAAGAGTTGGTGTTGCATGGTTGACTGATCGCTGCCTTGGATCTCTCGGTTGACTGATCAGCAAACCGCCACCGTCCCCCACGAGTCTCCCTGAACATCACTGATCACAGGTGGAAAAAGGGTTTTCGCATGTTTTCGCGTTGGTGAGAGGATCTGAGAGGGGAGGGTTTTGGATCTGCTTCTCGAAACTGCCCAAAACTCTCCATAAATCACCCCCCCCAAAAAAACAACATCAAGCCTTGGATCTTCACTTGCACCTGGGAGCTTGTTGGGCTCCCGAAACCGAAGCTGAACTTGCACGGCGAGTCCAGTCATGCGAACACAAGACAGTACAGTAACTCTTCCAGTCATGTTGTCCATTGCTCAGCCTGTCATGATCTCCCAACCACTTAATATAATTTTTATGTATTTTTATATCATAGTTATAACTCTCAACATATCTCTTAACACATCTCCAGTTTCATCTGTCAGGCCGCTGGAGCCTTTTGCATCCTTTTGTCAAGCGACAGTTGTGATTTTCTCCCGGCCCTTGCAGGATGTCCGAATGCCACCATCGCACCAGGAAGTCATGGGACCAAGCACTGTTCCGCATCAACCACCTGACACCGTCGCGACCGATTCCCAGCACGTCGGCACCGTCCGGGGCGATGTGGCGGTCCGCCGAACTCGGTCCAGTTTGAAGCTCTCCGACACTTCTGAGTTGGCACAACACTTCCGACGCGGACATCGGTGAACGCTTCGATTTGTGCACCACGGTGCGATGTACAGAAGTGGTCAACTAGGGAGCCCCGCACGCCGTTGTTGATGCCGGAGGAGTCAGTGGCCACCTGAGTCGGTGCTTGCCGAGTGAACCTGGATTCGCCAGCAGAAAAACATGATCAACAGCGTCAATATAGCACCGAAGTGAGTGCAACATGTTGTGATCACAATCCGCTGGGCCACAATCAGCGACACCTCTGGGGGACTCAAAGGTTGCACTCGGTCTCGTAAGCTCTGCATCTTCAAATCTTCGCCGAAACTCCTGCGTTGAGTGCAAATGGCAGTGCACCATGTCTTGTCAGAGCGATGTGACTCAAGTCGCTCCGATCTCCTCCGATCTCCCACCATCGAGCGGAGCGACCCACCTCGACCGGACGATACCCGTGGACACCGTTCCCGGCGGAGCGCCGCCTGGGTCCAAGCTTTGTGGCCCAGGTGTTGTTGCCGCTGTACCTCTGGGACGGACCCCCCAAAACATATCATAGATCAACCTTGATTGCTTCCTATATGGTCGATGTTTGTTCGTTTTTCGTCTCGTATGACCAGAAACGAAAGAAGAAACGCCGTTCAGTCCATACCCACCAGAAGCGGATGAATCAGATATCTGGGATTTCTCCACTTGCCGCCGAAGCGACATCTGAATGACACTGTCGATCGTTCGACCTGCCATGGTCACAGGTCGAACGCGCGGCCCCGCAGCTCTGCGGGCTGGTCATTACGGCTCATCTTTCAAAAAACCAGGCGGAATGCTCATGTCATGTCTGAGACGCTCAATGTCTATATAGCTTGATACAAATTAATTCATTTGCAGTGTTTCCCCTGTTCATATGCTCTACATCGTCTTGAACCAGCAAAAAGGCCGGAGGAAGATGTCTGCTCCAACGAAGAGCGCCGTCCGAAGAGTGCCCGCCGTCTTTTCGTCCAAAGCCGGTTTCGTCCGTACCTCGCCTGGATCCATGAAGAGTGCATCGCAATCAATCCAAAGCACCCAATCATATCTTGGAGTTTGTTCCTTCAAAGCTTGGTGAACACAGCGTGCACACCGTGCATTGAAGTTCGTTTTTTGGGGCAGCTTTAAGGAACACTGCGTACGGCGTACCCACGACCGATCTGTACGGTTGCCGAGCAAAAAACAAAGCACAAGCCACAAGCACCACAGAAGCGGACGAATTTGGCCAGAGTTCCAAGATGTTCTTCACCTGGCCAGCCAAGTCAGGAGAACATGCCATTTCTTTTGCAAACATATTGGCCTGTCCAACATCCAGGTTTCATCTCCTAGTCATTTACAATGATTTTCTGGGGGGGTCTCGTAGTGTTGGGCTCTGGACGCTGGTTTGTCTTGTCTCGTAGTCGCTGGACGAAACGAAAACTGCCCAAGGTACCACGTTGACCTTCCAGAAGAAGGGCTTGTGCCGCCCATCGTTGATGTCCATCCTGGGACCCAGGCAGAAGAGATAACTAAGAAATACACACCATCAAGCTGTGAATCAAAGGAAGCTTTCAAAAAAAAAGGAATCACATCATGCAAAATAAGAACATGTACGAAAAGCGTGCTTTTAGGGATACTGGCCAAGGCAAGAGCTGGAAAGCTGTCTTGCAAATCACTGTGCTTTGTGGCAAAAGACATGGCTAGTGGCATTTTGCAAAATCTATCAAACTCATGCACTCCGAAGCTAGAACACAAGGGAGTGCCTATACACTTTGGATGACCACTTCTGGCTGTGCTTTTGAAACAAGGTCGCTTGACTGTCGTGCTTGGTCAACTGAGACTCGCTCTGAGAAGCCAGATTTGCTTTGATCTGCGACTTCTCAGTCACTTGATAAAGGTCATAACCGTGAAGCTCCGCATAGACCCTCAGCAGGAGATGTCACGGGCTCTACATGCTGCGACTGCGTTCTCCACGACACGCAGCGCCTGCGCCTCTCAGTCGTCCACCTCTTGGAAGATGTCTTATCAGCTACGTCGCCATGTCCCCGGAAACGAGGAAACCATTGACCTTAAAAATGAAGAACCTTATTACACGTGGGGCGGCGGGATGCGCGTTGGGACTGGGGGGGCATTATATATAGACCCCGTGTCGATAGAAAGAAACTTATAGAAGTTGGGATCGATTTTTCACGTAGAACAAAACAGGACACCGTGACTGACACCGTGCCAGTACATCAATTTGGGGACCACTCAATTGGCTTGGGGGTATCCAATTCTACTACCCCCAAACCGCAGAGGCCCCCCTCCGGAAGTACCGCGGTAGGACGTCCTCTTTGCCACCGAAGTCGCTGATGGTTCTCCGTGCCAATGATGCGCACCGGCTCGGTTTCTCCGTAAGCGCAAATCGACACAATGGCCACCCGTTGGTTGGGCAAACGGAACTGCGGCATCGTCCTGGGGTCGTCAGCACGGACCACGGAGGAGAGAAGAAGTGTCTGGAGATAAATGGAGTATGGTGGTTCAAAACCCATGGTAGAATATATATAGAAAATGGTCTAAACTCGCTGCGCTCTAGATCAATGTTAAGGCTTCTATCCACCAACAAACCACTTGGAAAGAACCACCTTGAGTCGTAGATGGACTCAAGATACCCCAGTGGGCTAAGTCAAACATGATGGCCTTTCATGATCTCTTACATTCCACAGTTTCTCTTCACCTCGTATTGCGCAGCGAGGCTGACTTCCAACTGAGGGTTTCCCTCTCCGTTCGGACTGTCCGGATCGTTCCTCACTGCTCAAGTGATCAGTGAACTCATGTTGGTCATCTGTTTGCACCGGGAACAGCACGAACTCACCCACACAAAGCCCTCAAATGTTCCAACAATTAATCATCCCATCCAATCGAAACCTCACTGCTTGATCGTCTTCCTGACCACCGAAACCCGCGCGCTCTCCGCATCCGCGCGCCCGCGCGCAATCACCGCGATCACCGCAGCCCCGCCACGGCATCACGGACTGATCGTCCAACGGCCGGATCGAGGACACCAGATTCCGTCCCGCCAGGAGCATGTCCCAACCCTGCGGACATGACTAAGGCGGATTAGCGGGCCAGCGGCGATGGACCAAAACACCGCGCTGGTGGGTGGAAACGGTGCCAATTTGGGGGGAACATGGAGCATGTTTCTTGAACATAAGCCTCGCATAGCCTCGCAATAATTTAAAGAACAGTGAGTTCATCATACTTTCATCGAGTGTTTCACATTTGAAATGCATATATTTCCATGCGCTTGACAACGCCATGTAGTGTTACATCTTGGGAATAAGTAGACAAGGATCTTACAACTGAGACTGTCCCGGTTTCTGCCTGCACAGGCCATGGGGTGCATTCCTCAGCGAGGCCATGGGACGCAGGACACAGCTTTTCACCGGTTTTGCTTCAACCTGTCTAACCATGTCAAACCAACTCAAGCCAACCAGGTTTACCTCCTGTGAAGATAAATATTGTAAATTTTGTAACATATTCTTGTACAGCCCTCAGCCCTTCACACGTCTTCCGAGGCACGTTGAAGCCTTTGTCTCGAACAAAGATGAAACCCATGTGAATGAAGGCCTGGTCGACGGAATTCCGATATCTTTCTCCCGTCGTCGACTCAAATGATCACCAAATGCAGGGAAACACAATGAAACACATTAATTAGTAATAAAAAACTCTATTATGATATCTTCTAAATCCTCGTATGTCATATAGTACGTCTTCAACAATTTGTTTCTTAATCACTTGACGCCATTCTGGGTGCTGCACTGCACTTTAGGGCTTATGGCATTTTCGAGTCTTCTAGCTTTAGCCCAGAGCAGCGATCTGAACTTGGCCATTGAAGCAACCTGATTGGCTGCCCTGGCAAGAACAGCTTGACAACTCATCTCTCTTTCAATCCATCTCCTGTTCACAGGTGCCCCGAAATAGACCGCCAACACCCCCGCACCAGAGCGCGTCGAAGGCGGCCCTGGAAAGCAAAACTCTGGGCCAAAGAGAAATACCTTGGCTTCTGAAATGTCTTTGACCGGTAAGTCCAAAACCATCAATAGTGAAAAGGCTACGCGGCTACACTCCGACGAACACGTCACATGGAAGTGCATGGTCCACCAATGGTTCACCCTGTTCGTACTAGGAAAATGGTCATCAAGGGTCCCTTTTCCACGTGAACACGTGAGGTGTTCGGGGGGCTGCCGTGGTCACGAGATGATTCTGTCATCGTTCTTCGCCAGTGCTCAGAGTCGGGCCCGTTTTGTGCGAACAAGGCACGTGGAAGCCACTGCCAGTGGACACTCGAATGCAAACCAGAAGTGCCTTGTTGTGGCTCGCTCGGTCTGGTGAGAAAACGAGAACGTCTGGTACAGCGTCAAAGCGTGCCCCTGTTTTGCGCTAAGGCAAGGCATGTTTCACTTCGCTTCCAATTCTCTGTTCATTCAGAACGCAAACAGTTGAACGATCTTGCAAGATATCACAACCGCCGCTTCATCCACATCTCGTCTCGGGCGCTTCGTATTCACGCACCCACCTTTACTTGAAGATCCTTCGGCCCGCGCCTTCCTCACGAACCCTCGCCCCTGCCTGCCGTCGTGTCGAGTCTCGCGACGGAGCTTGAGGCGCCTGGTGACTTCGCGGAGGAGGTGCATCACTGCCTCTTGGGATCCACGAGCACCGTCCCCAGAGAAGACCATCGACCTGGCGGATGGACCCGGATGAGACCTGGTGGTCGTGGCCGGACGACTGACGAACGTCCGGTGCTACACGGGTGCAAGGAAAGACAAGAATGTGGGGAACGATTGGGGATGATGACGGCAGATTCAAAAAGGCTTTCTATGTGTTGCTTTGGCAGTTCTGTAGCAAACCAAGGCACCTTGCGAAATAAAGCTGCTCGTGATACAGCTGCCAGTCAAAGTTATATGCCTTAGCTGCAACGACTGCTGCAACGTATATCACATGCAACAGTCCACGGTTGGATAAGAAAAGAGACAGCAGTCGCTGATAAAGGTCACACAGAAATCAATTGAAGGCAAGGAGGGCCCTGCCGGCCCCGGCCAATTGCAATCCGTACGTTGACAGATCCCCAAACATTGTCCCCATGGATCCAAGTACCCTCTGAGAAGGTGTTGGGGTGGGTTTGGAGGGTCCAAGTACCTTTTGAGGAGGTACTTGGATCCCTAGGGTGTCGTATTTCCGTCCATGTCTGATCCTGCACATTGGCCCTTTGGGTGGGGGTCTCTGCTTCCCTTCGGACGTGACATGAAGAAGACTGGAAGTGTGAAAAGTGATGGCGAACTGCACATCCCGTCCGTGGCACTGATGGGCATTCTTCGGAGATTTCCACCATGCTGTAATCGCACCTAGCAAACGGATGCAAACGGATGATTGTGATCCTCAAACATTTGGACTGTGTGGGCATTTTTTATGATCCATTCTTCTCAAGCAAGACAACATGGCTGCAATATGCTGCAATCAGCGGCAATGGTTTCGGATGTTGCGCTTTGATCTCTTGGACTGACAAAGGGACAAGAACATGTCGAACATCGGCAATTTCAAGAGTATGTCAGATCGATATATACAGTATAATAATGTTTCTCCTCCTTGCAACTTGGCAGCTGGGGTGGGGGAGCACCAGCAACAAGAAACCTCACTGCAAATTAAATTGACAGTCAAGCGTTCAGAGGCACCGACCAAAACCACCTCCATCAAAGTTGCTGTAAGACCCAGCATCTGATCCAATGAGATAGCTTCCAATGCCCAACCATTGCGCCATCCAATGGACAAAATGGGAATGTTCCCTTGAATGTCTCTATATGTCTCTTCTATACACGATCTGCTTCAAGATGCTTCAAGCTGTGTTGCCAACTGCTTCTCAGTTCGGGTGGGGATCTTTGCCAAAGAAAATCCATCCGGTCAAGTTGAGTGGAGGAAGCAGGAACCTTTCACATCTTTCCTCGACTTTTCGCTGGCAGGCGATGGGGTCCATGGGGTCCGCCAAAGATTGATTCATGGGCCAAAGGTCTTGGTGGGCTTGGTCTCGAGCCATATGGCTGGCAAAACGGGCCTTGTGCAAGGCTGCCAAACAGGTGTCACGGAGACTGGTGAGAGGTCAACTTCAGCGAACGAAGAACATGTGAGTGAGTGGGTGACTAAAGGTTGAAGAGAACAATATCTGAAAACGCCACCCATGCAGATTAGGTGGTACTTTTCTGCTCATCTTTGTCTTTTCTCAAACCATTCTCAACCACATTGACAGTTTCGGTCCCACCTGCAATGGCACGCTGTATTTAGGCCTCAAAGAAGTGCCAAGAAGACGAACACGTGAAAACAGGGAAGCGCTTGCTCCTGGGTTCGAAGGTGGTGCCCAAGACGGCTGGCTGCGTTGTGCTGTGCGGCACAGGTCTGTTGGGTTGGGCCGACAGCCAAGCCCGAACGCATCCCGACGGCCAGTGGCCTCAGAAGGCCATCAGGAAACGTGCAAATATCCTGGCAGACTGGAACGATGAAATCGGTCACAAGATTTAAAACGGAACATGTAAAGTCATTTAAAATTGTTGCAGTTGAACCGCTCTTCTTTGACCCATGAAACTGTCCATCGAAATCGGTGGTGCCACTGTGGACAACTGTACTCAAAAAGTGGGCACCAAGACACTGCTCCACACCAGCTCACCTGGCTGCCAAAGAGGATCCATCTACTTTCATGTTCTTCTTCCCCTAATAGCGATGGCCGGGCCCCCCCACTCTTTCATGTCATTTTGGATCCCACCAAATCAGAGCTCCTCCATTGGCATCTCCACCACCAGCAATCGTTCTCCGTCCCAGCCAGCGAGGACCAAACACCTCGTGTTTTTTGGAAGGACCGTCGGTGTGTCGACTCTGATGTTTTCTGAGCCCCTAGGGCTGCAGGAGGTGAAACCTCCTCAGGTTCGGTATGGACCCGAACATGGCACGACCTTCCCTCCTTCCCAAACGAAACGAAGGTACGACTGGAGCTGTAGGGATCGTGTTTTCTGTTTGCCAAAGAAAGTCATCGAACTTCGCTGCTGGAAGCAAAGCGGCTGAGCCAAGCCCAACAAACTGAGCCAGTTTGTGGGCAAAGTCTTGGGATTGGTTTTCGGTCCCCGTGAGAACTGGATGTGACGCACCCCAAGAAATCACCGGAACAGTCTTGAGCACTTTCATAGCAGTGCCCAGTCCAAAATGCAGCACTCAGTTCGATCAATTCCTGATCTCATCTGGAAATCATCTGGAACCAATACACCTGGTTTTGGAAATCCACTACACCATTTTCCGGACTCAACTGTCTCAGCTGTCCTTTTCATCCAACGTCTCAGCTGAGCTTCGGCACCAATGACTTTGATTGGCGTCCTTCGGTCGATGGGCGGCGCGGCGAACGGAGCGCCGCCCCCCCCACCGCTTCAAAAAATGGTCGGTCGGTCGAAAGCAACGATTGGATGGAGCGAATTGGGAAGTTTGGAGCATCCTGCCAAGTTTGGTGTTGTTTCACGACGTTCGACGAGGTGACTTTAAAGCAAACATGTGCAGTGATAGGCCGTGCCTTTTTTCCATCATGCCACTAACAATGTAAAGAGAAAAAAAAACACTGGCGGAGAGAGGGGCCAAGTAAAACTAAAAGAAAACAACAAATGAAAACAAAAACAAATTTTAAATAGCATATTATGGTATCTTGTGTGTTTTAGGTTCTGATTTGGGACGAAGTACTTTTGGGGTACCGGTCTCTCCCGTCTTCGCGTTGCGTCTTTTTTTCCAGGTCTCGGTTTCTCTCGCCAACCCGAGCGGACGGACCTCCGAAAGAAGCGTAACTGAAGTAGTAGTAATTCATGTTACTAGTATATCACTAGTACTGTAACAAATGAGGCATTACCTAGTATATCACTACTAATGGGGGTAATTAATGTTATTATATATATTAATGTATATCACTAGCAATTACTACTAGTAGTAGTTTGCAAATTCTTGCTACTAGTAATGCCCTTGTTACTAGGAGGCGATGCCCTTGTTACTAGTAGCGAATGCATAGGGAATGACATCAGGGTGACATCCTATGCATTCTGCTACTATTGTTCCGAGATAATTCCGTGATCACTTATAAGGTTTCGGCGTGGCTTTTCACTTCCAAGATTTTTCTTTCGGTTCCGTCCGACCAATCCGAATCCATGTTCGCTTGCAAGCCATGTTCTCATGTTATCCACGCCCACCAAAACCATCAAAAACCACCGGAAATTCCACCGCCGTGAGAGCGCTCATGTGCGAGGTTTCTTCGATGGTGCCCGTCCATTTGACATGCATGTGTTTATTTTATTGGCGCTGGATAGGAGTGGCATGAAGGGTGACTTATATGATGTATCAGGATGTGGTCAAACTTTGACCATGTAAGGCGCATTCCCAACAACTCTTTTGCACGCGCATGGAGTGCCGCTACTGAGGCATGGAGTGCCGCTTTTTCTGCGCCTTTTGCCCGGGCCGAGTGCGGAGCGTCGAATCAGAAAGTCGCTGCAAAGGGAAGCAAAGAGGATGGAGAGTTGGGTGGTGATGTGCGGACATTGGAATATATGTCGCGAGACATTGTCATTGTGAGTCCAAAACTCCCAAGCGGAGATGAAGCAGCGCGGAGAACCGGTTCCGGATGTGTCCACAGCATCATTTTGTGCAAGTGTGCCTGTCTTGCAGCGCTTTAAACAAATAAGAAAACACATGCCAGCATAGACCACCACTGACTCCGTCAGCTTTGCTGGAAAAGAAGGTTAACATTTTTTCACTGACTGATCTGACTGGGTAGGCCAAACAGTTTCAGATGTTTCAGTATGTTTCAGTTTTCTTTTTCTTCCGGCTTCGCACCTCGCATCGCTCCAGCGTTCCGGCAAAGCACCTCTGCAATGCAGGAGGTATTTCTTGGTTCGACTCGATGTCGACGCGCAATTTTCCGTGTTCCGGTCGTGTTGGTTGGTTGGCTGAGACACCAGACAACGCGCGACGACATCAGCGATGTGTTTGACTACTTGACATAGACTCGAAGTGATTTCAATGTCATTTCAAGTCCCCCAAACCGAGGTCTTTCAATCCATGTCCGGGGGGGCTTGATTCATATCAAGAAAGGTTGAGTGATAGAGGGGATACCGACCCCTCCGTACCACCAATACCATCCAATACCGGCATGTAACAAGAATCAAGATGAACTTCAGTGTACCACCCCTCTCTTGTTCACATCTTTATCACAGGAGCCCCTAACCTTGGTAGCGATGCCCTCCGCTCCGCTCGCACCAACTCTCCAGCCACTCGCCCCTCCATCGCACCTCCAAGGCGACCTGCGCCCTGCCAAGCCTCAGGACTCCGGTGGGGGGGGGGCGATGCCAAGAGCGTTCAACCCCTCCGGCTGCGGTGGAGGCATCTGCGAAGCTGCAGATACGAAGCGGCGAAGCTGCACCAAGATCAAGGAAGGTTGATCCCCTCAGATGCCCTTCATGAATGGACATAGCAGTGTTGAAAAGCCAACGTTGAAAAGCAAAGAAAAGCTGACATGACTTATATAAATACTCTTTTGGGGGGACCAACAAAGAGACCGTTCCTTCGTCCCACTTCCGTCCCTGCCATCAGGACCCGCCCACTCCCACCCCCGCCCCTTACTGAGGCTGTCCACGCAGGACTCGTTCCACCGATCCTGCGCACCGAGTCCGTTCGGAAGGCCGTGCCGGGTCTCCGGTCTCGTTCCGTTCGGAACGGTGGGGGGATGAGTGATTCACTCATTGAATACCGGCCCGTTCTCGTTGAAACGTTCTGTAACCGGAGGAGTCGAACGATGGAGGTGGCTGGAGGTGGCTGGAACATAGTGTGACTCTGGAAAGGCAATGTTGCATTGCATCTCATAAAACCAATCTGCAACGTGCACGTTCTTCCAAACAGGTATGAAAGTGGTATTCCCAGATTCCTTCACTCCGTCGATCTTGAGGACCTCATATGCCGGTTTCACAACATGTCATGTGACTCATGAGTAACTCAGGGGTATTCATTGGACAAACATCTGTCCTCCTTACTGCATTTTATTTTGGAGGGGGGATTTGCCTTGAAGAACATCTTGGTCCATTCCGAACCCCAAAAGACATGACGTCCTGAGTCTGAGTGGACGGCATTTTCTTGAGTGGACAGAATCGTTGGTCCTTTTGAAGATGCGGATATAGAATATATTAGAATATGTAATCTATATATTATAGAATCCCCCATGAGATTACCTCAAGCCGCGTCAGGTGTTGACATTCTTTAGTAAACTTTCGGAATGATACAGATGATTTCTCAAATGATTTCTTCTCGTCTCTGAACTGCACACAAATAAGATCAGTCATGATCGGTCGACGGCCACGCCTGAGTCACAAGTCGAGGATGCCTGGTCAAGGCCGGTGGCCGATCCACCCGAACTCGGCATGACCACTAAACACCAGGATTCCTCGGTGGAAGATGAAAAGAGGATGTCAACTGAAATGATCCGGCGGAAGATGACCCGGCGTCGCCAGGTCCCAAGAGCCGCCCGGAAAGCGGACAAAAACATGAAAAAAATACCCAATGAGCATGAGTCTTTCTCATGAGCATTGTTCTCCGATGTTCTCCGTGGGCTGTCTCTTCCAGCCAATCGATATCCGTCGAACGTGCTTGTCGACTTTGTTGGAGAACAACTCGTGTGCAAGCCGCAGCTACTGTAAGAACACTGCTGGTGTTGTGCTTGTCACTGATCTTCATCTTCAGACTCTCCAACAAAACATTCAGCATCGACGAAACTAATCTCAAGCATCAGAATGGTTTCCAAGTGCCGACGCTCAGCTCAGCTGGAGCGCGGCAAGTTACAAACAAGCTGGTTCAGGCTCAAAAAAAACACCAACAGCACCAGAGTTCTTGTAGTCCATGAGTATTCTTCCATCTGGTTTGGAACAAGGAGAACAACATCTTATATACACCTTCATTTTGAAACTTTTGGAGCCTTCCCCAACCGTTGGGCTCTTATATATTTGGCATGCCAGAGTGCAGTTGCTCCCACCTCTGCCGTCGACTTCGGACGACGAAGTTTGAACTGCATAAATTCCCGCCGGGCAGACGGTTTCATCGAACAAATTGAGGCAGCATTGACCAAAAGCAGGTACCTGCAATCTGTTATCGGCTTCGGTGCGGGAAACAGGCAAAAAGCAAGGCCACTCCGAAGTTTTGCAGCCACTGCGATAGGCCAATAGTGATCTTTCAATTGCGGAAAGATCTACATGCTTTCAAAGGCTCAGGTCGTACAAGCGTGTATAGCTTGCCAGAACGTAGACCCTTGCTGTGACAATATCGGACGAAATGGGATTCGATGACCTCCGGTATGTCACAAAATCAATCGACGTTCAACAAACATGTGCCTTTCTTGCCTGATATGACATCAGCACTGTAAAACAGCGGATTTGCAAAAAATCAGACTTAACTTAAAAGGCTATATCAAGTCAAGATTGAATCTCCCCAGTGAGCATACACGCTTTCCAAGTTCTCCACACCTGCATAAGCTTCAACACCTTCTCCACTGTGCTCTCCAGCTCTTTTGAAGAGGCACAGCTCAATGAAATCTGAAGCGGAGCGTCCGCCTCCTGTATATAAACAAAATGAAGAGAGGCTGACACTCTGAGCAAAGGAGTTCAACATGTCTCTTCTCATAACCCTTTGCAAATCGGGAAATTGGTTTGCTCCTTTGTAATTCTTGTTTTCCTTTCTCCTTTTACCCTGATTGTCTTTGCATCGCTGTCATGTGCAGAAACGAGTCCTTGTACTGTCCATTCTCAAGCTCCAAATGGCCGCTGCCACGACCACGAACACGCACTTTGCAAGTGCTGCTGGCAATCCATCGCACGTTGCACCCATTCCGTCCGATGATCCGTGGCACCAGTTCGAAGTCCTATTGGCGAGTGTTCTGTTTGGTGCTTCGCCCTACCTGCGTGTTTCGTTTGGGATCCCCCATTTTGAGACCACTTGTGCAAAGGTACAATGACCAAAGATATGCTACATGAACGCCATCAGAAACACACAACACACTCATGTAGCGTTCCTCGTGCTGCTCGAGATCAAATCCCGGAAAAAGGATCTTGCACGTGGATCGTTTCACTGCGGTCTTGGCATTCGCGGGACGCTGTACTTGGTTGTTCACCAGGCACTTCGGCAGCGGCAGGGGCGAACGAGGAGTCCTCAGCCGGCGAAGGCGAGCGGTGTTCCAAGCGTTCGACCGTCGACCTTCAGGTGGAACCATGACCCTGCAGACCACATGGGTGAAGTCCCAAGGTTCCATGGGATCGTTTGCAGGGGGTATGATATGTTTCTGGGAGTGGCCATTATTATGCAGTCTTGCTGTTTTTTTTGGTGAACCCTACTAAACTCCACTAAACTTCTAAAGCCCTGAACATGACACTTCCTCTGTTCGGGGGCCCCTGGAGTCAAAGAACTGACACGATGTTTTTATGATTTTTTTAAACGTGGAGGGCAACGAACATCCGCCAAGAGGCAGCGCCTGCACAAGCGACTCCCCAAAGACCTTGGAAGACATTGACAAAGGAAGCGGCACCTTCATGGGCAGCAGGTCCTCGTGTTCAGTGACGTAATCAACCAAATTTCCAAATCCATTGAAGAGTACTTTCGCCAGGCACCCTCCAGCAGTCGCATTCTTTCACAGCGATGTCTCATGCATCTCTACCAAAAGGATTCTCAAGTTCTCTAAGAGCATTCAAGCCTTTAAGTATATACCCTTCCAAGATGGAGAGTAGAGGGGGGTACGCCTGGATTAATTTAAACAATTAATCTGACTACCTCCAGAGTGTTTTCAGAAAATTAACCTGGAGGATGTTGAGTCTGGTTTTAATTTTTAAAATCCGCCGACCCCGGCCTAGCCAAAGCCTAGGCGGGGAGGCGCCTGGGACACCGCAGGGTGAAGCCAGTTGGCCAAGCCTAGCAGAACCCTTCCAAGCACTTCCAAAGGCATATGTGCAGAACATGCTCCAACGCAGGCCGCGGCCTCATCTTATGGGCTTCCGAAGGCGACGCGCCAGGCGACGTCAGGCATTTTGGCTGGCTGCGCCCCAAACCCTTCCCGGCACCTGCAAAGGCCTCCCGGCACCTTTGGCCTAGCCCTGCACCGCAGCCTTGCCTGGCAGAGCCGGTGCATTGTGGCCGCGGCCTCTCTGCGGCCTGTCCGAGGCCGCCTGTCCGAGGCCTGCTTCTTCTCTTCTTATGGGCTTCCGAAGGCGACGCGCCAGGCGACGTTAGGCATTATGGCTGGTTGTGCTCCAAACCTTTCCCGGCACCTGCAAAGGCCTCCCGGCACCTTTGGCCTAGTCCTGCACCGCAGCCTTGCCTGGCAGAGCCGGTGCATTGTGGCCGGCCGCGGCCTCTCTGCGGCCTGTCCGAGGCCTGCCTCTTCTCTTCTTATGGGCCTCCGAAGGCGACGTGCCAGGCGACGTTCCAGGCGACGTGCCAGAGCCATTTGACAGAGCAGCTGCAATTGCTGTCACGCCCAATTCCTCAATATTTTTGGAGTTAATGTTTGGGTTCGCGCAGTCCCAAAGCAGAGGATTTTATGTCTTTCATGATGGTGCTGTGGACAGGACAAAAACACCTCTTCACCATCTGTCTGACCAAGTCACGAGGGCTTGTGCAAAGCCGGTCTTCGGGTAGAAGCTCCTCGCAGCCAGAATCCCGCACGAACCGGTGCACAGGAGAGAGGGAGAGGGGTTGGCCGAGCAGCCGACGCACTCGTGTACACACATATAGATATAATATATATATATATATATACATTTGTCATAATTGCAGCTGTTCCCAGCAAAGCAACTCCCAAGGTTCTTGTCAACCCTTTTCTTCCTGGGCATCAGCTACGCTTCAGTCCATACAAAAATCTGACCTGCCTGCCCGCGCACCTGCCGCACTCCAGAATCACCTACAGAAACGGATCGACATGTGAATCTCATAACACTTGTACCTTTACGCCGCATACATGGACATATATTTCTTCACCGTCTATGCTGGTGTTTGCTCGGGCAGAGGAGAGAGGAGGAGGGCGGAGGGCGGAGAGAGGAGAGAGGAGAGGGAGATGGAAATAGTCTATTTGTTTTGCCCGGGCTTGTGGGCCATCTTCTATTTGAACCGGTCGGGTGTTCAAAACCGGGCACGCTTTCAAATAGAAGATTTTCACAACTAATATCTTCTATCTTAGGCGTCCGGATTATAGATAGATAGGTTATAATATAATCGAATATATTAAAATTGAATAAAAATAGAATATAATACATGATGATATAATATTATACTTTACTTAAGTGCTCATAGCATGTGTTCCGCAGCGTCCCTTTTGCCGCATTGAGCACTGTTGGAAGGTCAGCTACCATCCTGTTCATGGCATGCTGCCTCATCATCATCCCCCCGGGTGGGAGGTGGGTGACCAAAAAAGGTGCGGGCAGGCGACTCGGGCGCATGTCCTATGAACATGGACAGCTAGAGTGGCTCTCAAATGCAGAGCTGCTTCATGCTGAGGGACGGAAGGGTCATCTCAACTGGAATTTCGTAAGTTTTTCGTTGATGCCTTGCTGCAAGGACAGAAGTCATATACTGTCAGGACATTGCTATATATGGCTGAACATGTTCCAATCTTGTGCAATCAGTGCCCAGCACGGAACAATCATGCTCATGCCACCGTAGCATGCGTATCCACCTCGCGCCAAGCTCAAGCCAATGATCGCTACAGTGGCTTCTGCGCGGATCGTCTCTGCGGCGGCGTGGCCGTCATACAGCGCAATGTCGTACAGGCCTGAGTTCCAACGGTGTTCGACTCACCACGATGAAGCGCTCCGGCGATAACTATTTCCTCAATTCCCCTGGGCTAGCCCCTGCAGCGCCCGTGTATGTCTTTTGTGGTACAACTGTATAAGCCTGGTGTTCTCCCGTGGCCCATCAGATCGAATTTAAAACCAAGTAGCTCTCCACAGAATCTTCCTCAGCTGCATCTGTCACACGAATCATTTTCTTCGCCCGGTCGCCGCGAGACGCTTCACCGACGTCCACCACCCGCACTTGGACATTGGCCATCTGAACGTCCTGCTCCGAGGGTAACGCTGTCGGCATCGACGGCAATACGTCAAAGGCTGCCTTTGGATAGACATCGTAGGATGGGTCCTCCCGCAGCACCCGAATCGTTGACCTTGGCAAGACGGTGCCCAGACCCACGCTTACTCGGCTGCACGCTACTGCACTAATTACGAGTTTTCAGCCTTCCCCGCTCGCTCAGAGGAAACCGGAGTATTTCTAAGTGAAGCTAAGTCAACCTTGTTGCCTAGCCTCTGCATCATCCTACTGCTGCACATGAAGACCTTGGAACACTATGACAACTCGGGGCTGGCTGCATGCACGCCCAGCCAAGACACAAGACACCTCTCTTGCGCTTCCCCTGCTCTGCCATATTGCACCCGAGCTCTCGAGGGGCAAGATGATCACAGAACCATGCTTCCGGAATGGTGCCGTCCGGGCGCTTTCAAAGCGCTCGCACTTCGGCGTTGAGCGCCAACACCATGCTGTCCAACTCCAAGCGTTGTCCTGGAGCAGCACTTAGCTTCACCACGATCGACACAGGCTCTGCTCCGTCTGGACCCGGCTTGTCCGACATGATAAACCTCAATGCCATAACACTGCCAAAACCCTGATGATGCAACTCCACCCTCGACCTGCTCACCGCCAAAATGTGTGCACAATGGGTTCGTCAGCCAAAGGCACCTCCGTGCCCCCTATACATAGAAGACTTTTTTCTTATGTATGGTTGTCCGCAGTCCTGGCTTTTCCCCATATGAACCTCACAGTCACAGCCCTTTCTTAGCCTCCCATATGACGCCTCCCCCCTCGACCTGCAGACTGCCAAGATACTTGCAAACAGGGTAAAACGCTCCTGGGTACCAAAGATCGTGTGAATCCGTCCGCGGCAGGACACTGGAGTCAAAGGCATCTGGCCGCTTGCGATCGTCGCAATGCTCACTTCGCCGGCCTCTGGCACAGCTGGCCCTGCAACTGCTTTCGCTTTTGCCGATCCCACTCGAAATCGAATCGCCATTGGCTCCACCGCAAACAACCGAACTTTCAGTCTCCAGGTCTTGGCAAAAACCGAAATGGTGTAACATCAGGAAAAGTCAACCTATAGGGGAGGGTTTTTGGCTGCTGAAGGTACACCAGCACCATGGCTGGATAGGGATCACCTGGCTGGAAACCACCGTCCGAAAACTCCAGGTCCAGGACACCTCTGTTTCAGGTCCAGGGTCCAGGTTCTTACTTGGTACTGGATCCTCTGGTTCGACTCTCAGACACGGTGCCACTCCAAGACAGACAGTGGCCCACCCACCCATCTTGCCCCGGTTTCCTCGAAGATTCCAACAGCTTGAGACAGTGATTCCAGCGATCGATCCCCAAAAAGCAAGGGAATTCGGGTAATCTAGGCCCCCTAGTTGGTGCCTGGAGGTCGTGCACATTCCAACCCATAAAGGCTCTATAGGCTATAGGTAGGTACCTCCTGAGGATGGTCTAGAGTATTACCTGCTTCCAGGGAATGGTCGAACTGACTGGTGCCGACTCCATTGCTATCCGAGCCAACTCGTTTGACCGGGATCTTTCAGAGGGCCCTTTCTGTCAGCTCGAACTTCTGACTTTGCTCTGGGAAGACAGATCCGACTGTGGGAATTGTTTGCTCAACCTCTGCTCCAAACCTCTGCTCCAAGCCGAAGATCATGGTTGCCAGCCTTGGTGGCGTGATTTGAGGATTCAGTTTGGATGACGATCTGCCCAAACTCAGATAGAAGTTAAAAAGCCAAGACTTGCAGGAGTGAGTATCTCTCATCAAAATTTCCAGAAAATCATCGTATTTCACCAACCTGAATGCTAATATCTTTATATTGCACACATGATGTATTCAGGGAGTGAGGCAGAATTGGCCATCCCATCCCCAAGCCTAATCAGCGAGCACCGCCCTCCATCGGGATGGCTTGAACCCCCCTCCCCATATCGAAGGATGTAACGTTTGGCTGTCCAGCTGGTCCTAGCTGCTAAGGGTTTAACCTTAACAAAAGAAGACTCTGGTGGTTAGTGCATTGCTAGTGGTTTGGTAAGACATCACTTCTAAACCAGATTTTTAGGACCTGTTCAGGTCTGGTTGAGTACCCCCCTTTCGGACCGTCACGTATACGTGGAGCAGCCTGGCGGAAGTAGAGGACTCCGGAGTCGCAGTGTACAGGAAGGGGATGCCACCAGCGGCATCCTGCAGCAGCTTAAAGGCTCTGGTGACGTTCTCCCACGTGGTCCATGATCTAATACATAAATAAATATCAGATGCATATCGGTAACTATATCATATCCATCTATACATGTGTATAAATCATTAATACTTATGATGCTCCTGAATCCGTGCACTATAGACTATCCATATGATTCTATCAAAGGTGCACAGGAGGTGGCATTGACGTTTTGCTTTTTTTGGCAGGCCGCTTGCTCATTCTGGCTTCGTTTGCTGGTGGACTTGATTTGCACCACAAAACAAGCACCGACTTGCCATGGAACGATCCTTCTCTGAAATAGCACCCTGCTGCAAACAAACACATGGACTGGACTTGGGTTCTAGAGGAACATGCTCTTCCAGCAAAACATCCAGTTGAAAACAAGCGAGTCTTCCATGGGTTGATCCTGACCAAACTACTCCATGCGAGACGAGTTTCCTGCTGGCCATCTTTTCTCGCAAGGCAGTGACCGGAACCGCCCAGACCGCGTTCCGGGCGTTGACCGACGGAGGAGAGGCTCGCCTTTGGCGAGGAAGTGGCAAACGTTTGGAGCTGAGCTGTTTTCTATGTTGTGAGTTCCGGCAATGTAAACAATAAGGTCGCATATGCCCTTTGAGATTGTTTGGTTAGAATGGAGCAAGAGTGCACGCGAGTGTATCAATGTGTATCATACACTCTTTTGTGATGTTGCATTATGTTGCATTGAGCACGTTTCCTGCAAGCTCGACACTGTGCGATACCATCCACGTTACCAAGATTATGTCAAGGAGTGGGATTCAAATCGAACTCACCCACCCTGTTTTCACCGCCATCTCTGTGGCACATCGCATATATCTGCACTACGTGCGGCAGTGGCGCACACCACCAAGTGCTGCATGCGCCGTAGGGGTGCGTGACTCGGTTAGACTCTCATGGTCTCCGCGCGCTTCGGTGGTGAGGCCACACGTTGCGTCACCTGGGCACGTGGCCGAGTTACGATATCCCAGCCGAAGACCGGGGGTCAACTCCACATTCCGGATCTGACTTTTCCGTGTGTTCTCCCAAGTCGTGACGGGAAAGACACCATTTCGCGAGCTTTCTAGAAACCATCCAACAAGCCAAACCTCCAACAAGCCATCGGACCTCCTGGTCGGACGTCCGACACGACCGGCTTTGCGTTCACCGGTGAAGCAGACTGGAAGGGAAAAACTCTCGAGACATCGAGGCCTTTGGCCATGAACAGCCTGCACACCCTGGCAGTATTTGGGTGAGATGGGTCATCTCACCTCTGAAAGAATTTCTGTTTTGAGTTGAGTCGTCCTCAAGGGGTCCCCTATCTCATTCCATCAAACCAACTCACCCGACGCCCAAGCGTTGTCCATGTCTTTGCCTTCTCTAAGAGTATCTGCACCAACTCCCAGCAACTCCCAGCGACTGAGAACTCATCGACGACCCGACCGAGTCCTAGTACATCTGTGTTGGCATCTACAAGGGAAGAGCCACCTCAGCCACGAAGTTCCTAGCAGCGGGCTTTCCGCTCCCACCCAATTGCCTCGAAGCTCGCACGCGACCAATTTATGCTTCTGCACATGGGGGCTTGTCAACCAAGGACTTCAATTGAATGAACTTCACATTGGAGACGTTATGCGCAACTTCACGACAAGGCGCATCTCTTTTGCTGCACGAAATTCCTCAGTGCTGCCCGCTGGAGCGGACACGTAGACGAGTGTCAGCTGGAATGCCCGCCCTATGCTTTGTCATTTGTGATACACTGAGATGTTTGCCCTCATGCGCTATCATATAACCGGTTGACGTGCTTCGATCTCAGAGAAGCCTCGATGCAAAAAAAGACGCGAGAAAGAGCTATTGGAACCCAACGACGATATCCAACCATCCCAGGCACAGGATGACGTTCTGGCACTTGCAAGCGTTCATGGCGACCAAGCACGCACCATTGCTGCCTCTCAGGTCGCTGATCAGCTCTTGCAGGCGCCGATGCTTCCGGAGGCGCTTCTCGCGGGAGATCAGCTCCTGCAGCGTTGGGAACAGTGACGGTGCAGCGACAGCGTTGCAGTGCTGCACGAGTCTACAACATTCTACGCGAAGGATGAGACAGGGGTTCACCGCAAGCAAGTTTCACTGTATCCGCTTTGTCTACTTGATTGTCAAGATAAACAACATACATCAAAATACATCACAACCCCTCCAGCCAAATGGCCGACATCAGCCAAGCAGCGCACACTTCGTGGGAGACGCTCTCCAACGTCGCGTCCTTCCTGCAGTGCCGTGCAATTCGCCCAAACGAAATGGCGTTTGTCCCATTCCTCAGTGGCACTTCCATCCTAGAGGACCAGGACTGGTGCTCTCTTTCGAGATAAGACTTGCGCCGTTGGGGCCAGGAATGAGTGCCCGGAACGTGCCCTGCCCTCGTACTCTGCCATGCCCTCGTGCCCTGGCTAATCCTGATGATCAAAAATGATGCTTCCTTCACCCCGGCCACATGGCAGCTAGTCCGACATGGCCGCGTGGCCGATATATGGCCTGGCCGTATTTTTTATAAAAAAGCATATCAGCGACCCGGAACTTGAGTATCTCGATTCAACTCAGACTCTGACTGTCTCTGACTCAGTAGTGAGAAGCCAAAACTTGAGGGACGAACCATCTTCTATACAAAGAGGAGGGCAAGTCATGATGTCTTGCGACTCCTTGACTTTACAGCACCAGGCAAACCCGCGTTCTGCGTTTTTTTGTTTCGAGGCGTTGAAACATTTTGGGGGCAGAGCTCCACTGAGCTCTTTATAGGTGTAGCCTTTTGGAGTTACGCGATCGCTGTGACCCCTCATGTAACAGAAACCGCATCTGATAGGTCCTTACACCAAGGAGCCACGATGCCAAAGCCTCTACGATTTGGGCTTCGCTCGGCTTTGTGGTCACCGATTCAAGGAGGCCCTTAAGGGAGTCCAAGCTCGCCTGTAAGTGCAGCAACATCAATCGGTGAGCTGGGAAAGGAACAGCTGCCAGCTGCTCCAATCCGATGAGTCCACTCTCTTGCGCGAGCCCGAGACAATGACCGCCCACTTGCAAGGCTTTCGGGAAGGTCAGCTTGGCGACGTCACGATTTGCTCTCACGTACGCCAACTCCACCTCCTCCTTCTCTTTCTTTTTCTGACTCTTCTTGCCACCGCGGAGTGATCGCACTTGCACCCATTTTGGCGGGAGAACGGTGCGTCGGGTAGATCCCACCTTTACAGTTGGGGAAAACACGTTGGCTTTTGCCCCCCGGTCCGGTGTCCCCAGCCCTAAACTACGGCATCGGAGTGGCGGCTGGCAAAAATCATTTTCCAAACTAATGACCGGCTAGGGGCTTTGTCTTTATCCAGAAGGATGCTTCACAAGCCTTTCGCGAGATCGTCCCACATTCAATCTTTGCCGTCTCGATGTCTAGCCTCCGGTTGGTAAATGTCCCATCAACGACTACTGCTGTCAATCACTGTGCCCCCCAATATCTTCCTCGAAGAAGCGCTCGATCATCCGCAGCAGAGAGCCCCGCGAGCCCCAGTTGCGAACAAGAAATTCTGCAAACCTCAGACAGGTTGACACATGTAAGGTTGCGTCGTATTGCGTCCTCTATGCAGCTCTGTGTAAGATATATAATACTTATAAGATTCCACGAACTTCCTGGAGTTTCTTTGTGCGGCGCACTTCTTGCAGGAATAACTCTCTTTGCAAAGCTGCGCCAGATCCATAAACCCCGTCTTGCCATTACCAGTTCACCCTATGTTACGAACGCAGGAATCCAACGTCCAAAACATCTTACACTATCGTCTGCCCCTGACCAACAATACAACCCTTCATAGAGGGGCGTCCCTCGTGCTTCGTAAACTTTGTATGTTGTGGAGCTCTGCTATGAGGCTCAGGCTCTACGCTCCTCATGTACAGGGCGAAGACGATCGCAGCAACTCGCTGCTTCGCAGGTTTCTTCTGCAGCACGCCCGCAAGAACTGTTGTGAGCTTGTCTCGCCCTCCATTGGCAAAGCTGCTGTCACGCTGCAAAGCGATCTTTTGGTGTGTGTTTCGTTTGACACTGATCACCAAGTCAAGAATGGAAAGCGTCCACGGACAGTGTCCTTGCTGGTTCTAGGATAGAAGAATACCTTCCGAAATGTTCAAACAACACTGCTGTAGGGGCAAAAACAAATCTGGCACCACTCCGGATCGCATGATCTGCAACCGACCGTAGTTCCCTTTGTGGCAAGAGTAACGATCACCAGAGGCCAAGGGGCCGACACGCTTGCTCTCCGGGTGGAGATAGCACCCGCGCAAAGCCGTGCAAAAATCAAATCTCCCTGCGCCCAACACCATGAGTGGGTTGGTCTGGCGCAGCACATGCGCGATGTGGCCCGACTTCTTGACCTAGGCCAAGCAATGGCAGCATATATGGCTGATTCGGGGGGGGGTGATTCGAGGGTGTGATTCGCAGATGATTCGCAGCTTTGAAGTTGTATTGCTGGATTTGTTGGACTTCCAGCAGTGGGCCCACTCTACGCCGAGCAGCATCTGTTGGATGCTGGGCAGACTAGGCAAATGCACTTTGCACCAAAGACGCCAGTCGCCCTCTACAGGCCCCACCAAAAGAACCAGGATGTGGGATGGGTGGGAAACTGTGTGGAGGTGCATAATTCGGGTATGCATCGGGCATGAATCGGGTGTGATTCGTATGGCCATTAGATTCTGCAAAGGAAGGCGGTCCTTTGGCTCTTCTCCCCAAGGGAGAGCACATGGGAACATTAGGAGTACCCCTGGGATGTGAGCCCGTGCTCTTCTCACAAGAAGACAAGCAATTTTGGCAAAGTTGAGTGCCCATGGATCACACAATAGCAAACGTCATGCACCATTGGCTCATGGACATCTACAAGGCACAAAGACCAACCAAACACTTCACCGTAACACCTGGTTCTTACGTGTACCTTTTTGAAGGGTCCGCTTCGGGGGTATGATTCGAGGTCTGATTCGAGGGTACGCATCGCTCAAGTCGAACTTCCAACCACCACATCAGGAAGTACACGCCAAAAAAATACAAACCCAAATATATAATGACATACCACCTAGACTAGCACTCAATCCAGTATTGGTATTTTCATCGATACGATTAGAGGCGCTTCTACCTTTCAAATACGCGGCTCCCGTGTGAAGCCCATGAGTACTCACTCTCGCCTAGTGGCCAACTTCGCTGCACCGGTGCGATAGACGCAGTTAACCTGCAAGCATTGCCCCAGTACGATGCTGTGCTATCTGCCGGTGACACCTTCTTTACACACGATGCATCTGGCAAAATAAACCACAGAAGACCATGCCCTTAAAACCAGATGGAACGAAATGGAAAGGAGGATGCAGGAGGAAGACACTGCGTGTCTTCTTAGCATCTTGCCATACACACTCACGTGTGGCACGCAAAGTGCGCTTCACCCGAGTGTATCCAAGTTACCACAGCCAGTGATACATCTTTTGGAAAATCTCGGTAGAGAAAGTCCAGCACAAAGAAGACACTGAGCGCTTCCTGGCCGCTGACCTGCTTCGCCACCTCTCGTAGCGACTTTGGCGTGTTGCACCATGTGGACAAATATGTCGTGTGAAAACCATGTGAGCTGCTTCCATCTGATTGCAGTCTAGAAGTAATCACTCAACATTGAGGCATCCTGTATCAATTCGTCTCGCTTCGCCAGGTTCAAGGTTCTTGCAAGATTTGCATACCAACATATCACCGTCTCGGATGCACGCTCTATAAAGTGTCACTCGTGCTAATCTTGACATCCGCTCACGTCACTTGATACATCTATATCCCACGGTTGAAATGCCATTATCAAACGTAGTCCATACTTACCCCCCGCGCCTGCCCTGGAGAAAACAGAGGTGAACAAACGCGACCTCGTCCACCCGAGGAAGGAAACCCGGTCCCTCCAACTTATTTCAAGAACTGTGCCTGCCACGCGAGTCGCGCCAGCGGCGGGCGGTAAAAAATGGTGAAACGTGCCGACTACTCTAATCTATTGTAATCAGAAAATGTCTCAGCTCCTAGACCGCGTGTCGCGTTTGACATGCCATTTAGTCCTGATAATTTGGAAGCAGGTCCAGCAACAGGTTTGCAAAATGACTGGCTACATAGTTGGGCGGTTTTATGCCACTAGTCTGGCAAAGTGTCGGTGGTCCATGTTGAAAGCTGCTACAACTTCATGGGTTTTCATTGCATTCATCTGGAGCCGGCTCGGCGGCTGCGCGATGCGCTGACCTCCCCCGTCTGAAGGCTGCGCGACGCGACGGTCTTCGCGGCTGCCACCAAGCGGTCGCCCTCCTAGATCTCCCGGAGAGTGTCTTCCAGCGGCCGCAGCAAGCACATCTTGATGTCCATGTAGTATCCACCTTGCGCGTGGAGGCGTAGCGCCAGAGGTCGGCGCGGTGCGAGGCCTGTGTCCCTCCGAGGTTTCCACCAGGAAGCCACCCATAGCCCGTCGAGTCCGACAGCACCAATGTGAACGTTGGTGCGCTCGCCATGGCTACTGTCTCCGGCAACCGGTGGTGACAGCGAAAGCAGGCAACTTAGCACCCCATGGTGACGTGGAACTGTTGCGTGCAAACTTCGCTGCAGCGGCTGCGCGATGCGCTGACTCCAAGGTAGGGGGTGACATGGAACTGCTCAGGGGTTTTGTGCACTAGCTTCTCGTGCTCATGCCTCTGCTTGTGCTCTGTCTAACAACTCTTGTTTTTCTGATTGTGAACCAAAAGCTCTCGTGGGGGGTGAAATGGAGCTACCCAGGGTGGTTTTGTGCACCAGATTATCGCGCGCATGCCTCTGCTAGTGCTCTTTCTAGCAACTCTTGTTTTTCTTACCGTGAACCAAAAGCTCTCGTAGGGGGTGAAAGGAAACTGCAGGGTGGTATCGTGCTCGTGCCTCTGCTTGTGCTCTTTCTAACAACTCTGGCTTTTCTTACTGTGAACCAAAAGCTCTCGGTCCTCCGGAAATGTTTCCGCTTTGGTGCGACTCTACGCTTGCTGGACTCTGTCTCGCTGACTCCCTCGTTCCCCACACCCGGGCGGTCAGCCCCCTTCTTGCGAAGGATGCTGCCGGGACGCCCAAAGTCCCGGCCCCCGTCGTACACGAGGGTGGGAGAGCGATGCTCCCCCACAACCTTATAGCCGACATAGGGAAAGAGACAGAGACAGCTGCCGACAAATACCGCAACGGAGACAGAGACGGAGACAGAGGCAAACAGAGAGGGGAGAGGGAGAGACAGAGAGAGAGAGAGAGAGAGAGAGAGAGAAAAAAAAAAAGAGAGTGAAAGAAAGTGACACAGAAAGAGAGAGAGAGAGAGA
>CAXAMN010015113.1:26936-43760 GCA_963970005.1 Durusdinium trenchii | reverse complement strand
CCCCCCCTCAAAACAATGGTTAAGGGGGTGGGGATAGTATAACATCTCATAAACATTGAATGACTCTTGCTACCACATCTACCCACAATAGTCACTAACACGTCTACCAGTGTCCCGTGCGGAGGACTTGTTGTTCTCTTCCGCACCCTTGTGCCGTCGAGCCTCGGCTCGGTCGCCGAGCCAGGAGATCACCTCGGAGCCGTCCCGAGCGCGCGGTCCCCCCTAGTCTTGCGGCAAACCTGGCTCTGCCAAGAGTCCGAGCCAGAACCTTGAACACAAGGAACCATTGTGCTAGCCATGCGCTGCCGAAAACGCGCAGCGGCTTAAGTGCTAAGTGCACCCCAGTCTCGCCTCCGCTTCGAAGAAGGCTCCGTGGGGCCAGGACACCTGCCGACCGAGTGGACAACCACGACCCCGCAACGACCCCGCAGACCATGGGAAGCTGTAAAAACCATGGTAACCGCGGGGGGTTGGTCTTCGGAAGAGGTTGGTCTTCCAAAAATCCATGTACGTTTTGAAAGGTTCCATGTGGGTCTCGTCCCGGGTGTAAGAACAACAGTTACCGCAATTCCTCCCCGGCTCCCCCATCCAACATGCGTGTTTCCTGGATTCCAGCAGGTCTATTGAATCAAAACACCACCAAAAGGACCTGTGGCAAAAACCGATTGAAATCGAAATCCATAGGATCAAGATTGAATTACACGCCCAGTCAGTCCTTGGATGAACCGATTAACCCACCAGTCGAGGGATGGCGATGAGATATACTCTGCAGCCCTCTTGTCTTTCGAGCGCATCACCCACCAACAAAAAACAAGACAACAGCTGCCTTTCCCTTATCGTAAGAACCCCTTACCTGTGCCCACACTGTTTGGGGAACCGACAGGATCCGACCATGTCAGACATCATCATCGATCCATCGTCCCTCCCGTCGTGTCTGTCTCCGCGACCATTTCGACCCGGTGCAGCCGGTGTACCGCGGTGGCCAAAGGCGACCGGGGCGGTTGGTTCATGCGTCTTTTTGGGGCGAAGAACTTCGGCGCGAAGGGATGGGTGAATGAGTCGATCAGCTCAAAACAACTCCAGTGCTCCACCAAGGGTGGCCTCCCCCACCCCCGGTCGCGGTCGCAGGGGGCAGGCTGTGTTACAGCGTGTGTGGGCACAACGGTCTTTGCTGTTCGGTACAAGCAACCAAGCAAGCATCCACATTCAAGTCAATGAACTGTGTCAAGTTTTGTTGTGATGTCTTATGTATTCTTATGTGCTAGTGTAACACAGCTCTCCACAGAGTGTTGTGTTGATACATGAGATATTTTGTCAATTAGACTCGCAACTTCCGGCGAGACAGCCCCCCCTTGTTTGCATGCAGCCTCAACTTCCTCGAAGTTCAACGTAAAGTCCTGCAGCACTTGTGGGGCAGCTGAATAGAACCATGCCAAAAAATAATTGCGTAATGATTTTCAAGCTGGCGGCTTGGTAACATGCTGGCACTTAATCTCTAAAGTGGCGTGCATTGAATGTTTGCACAGAAGGAGCACCAATCATTCGTGATGATCTCATCGGAAGAATCGAAGGCACAGAAGCCCTTGTCGCAGCGGATCACCATATCGTGGCTGTTCCAAACACTATACTAAGAACGGGGAACGTCTGCTTAATGCGCTGCTGTGCCGAAAACGCCGCACCGACCTGCATATAATACATAATCATGCATCATCTACGTACAAATTCACTCGTTGGGCCCACCAGGCGGCTACATCAGATACTTCTATCGGTAGAAACAAAGCTCTTTGTTCCATGTTCAGTCCATGTTCAGTCCATTTCCCCCCCCAAAATTCACACACCAGCCGAGCGCCTCGGTGCTTTTGGGCGCTGCGGACCTCGCAAACATCGCTGACATCGGGAACGTGGAACATGACGTGGTCGTGGAGCAGGAACTACCGCAAGCTGGTTGAACAGCCACGATAGGAGACTTTGGAGGGATCTACTGGGCTCTCTTTGAGTTAAGCAACCCACCCAAAAGCATCCTCCAACCTAATAGCAATTAGCAATGGCCTCCAACCTAAGAGCGATGGCCTCCTCCCCTCTATGGGGGGTCTCTTTGAGTTAAGCACCCCAAAAGCATCTGAGCAAAACCTACAGCAGACCGATGTGGAGGGCCCTTCGGCGGCCCGTAAGAAGCGAATGCTTGGCAGCGATGATGAGCTCATCCCGACACCAGTGGGGCTGCTCCAGGCTGCTGCCAGGTGCAAGAAATGCAAATTCTTTGTTCATTAAGTGAGTACCACTGACAGTGAGGTCTGTTGCGAGTCGCGATGGCAAAAGGTGGTGAACTCTCGTCACAAGGAGAAGGAGTCTTTGTCACTTAAGTTTGGGCGCGCCCGCACATGGGCAATACTTCCTCAGTGCAACAAACATCAAAAAAGCATCAAACACATATTCTAACTGGTTCATCAAAAACAACAAACATATCATATCTTCTAACTGGTTCATCCTTCTCTTTGCGTCTTGGACCCTTCTGTATTACCAGGTGGAGACTCCATCTTCTGGGTCAACCCCGGCAAGCGACGCTCACCGCCGGGGTGTTGCTGGAAGTCAATCCTGGCGGTGTTTGCTTCGGAGTTCGGCTCGGCCCAGCCAAGGCCATGGCGGCCAAGGCCTCTGAGCTTCGATGTGGGGGAGCCAAAAGAGGCTGACAAAAGAGGTGACATTGAGTGGTTTTTATTGGATGGACTTGGGGATGGGCCATTGGATGGGCCCATCCAGTATCAGAGGATATCACGAGGTGTTTGCTTTGAGGATATTGCTCCAAGTTAAACCCCTCAATCTGTTCGAATATTTTGGGCATTGAAACGGTGTGCTTCATGGTATTCGACCCGTCTTTCGGTGCAATGAGGTCCAGCAAAAGGGCACGTTGTGTCTGGTTTGCTGATCGCGGGAGGAAGCAGTCATCACATTCAACAATAGGAAGTGACCAAAGTGGTGGAGAAAGTGAACGAGTCCAGCTGAAATTCATCTCTTTAGCCTTCTGTGAAGACAACACACCTGTTCCTCTATGTTCCTCTATGTCCACCTGGATGAAGAAAGACAACCAAGCGATGACGTGCCCAAAGTCCACATGTCGGTGAAGCTGATAGATGCCCAACTCACGAAGGACAGCCATCATTCCTCGCAGGAACAAAGACATCAACCAAGAACCAATTCTTAAGAAATTGACCAAACAATTCACATAAATTCATATAAATTCACTAGATCTGTGTTGCGCAAAGCGTCATAACAAGCCAGATTTTGCTATGTTTGTCCAAGCTTTTCTTGTGGTTTGCCTCTTCTCTCTTTCTTTGGTTTCTTGTTGCTGGAGCGTGGACGAAAGATGACGAAAGGAAGTTGACAAACCTGCCTCTCTTAGTGCTTGGAGCATTTACTTCGCATCAACATTCAATCATCTTTCAAGCAGCTTCGTGCGCGAAACTTGCAACACTGTGCGCGTCTAAACCGCATGCTTCATCTCCTACAAAGGTCCAGGAGAACTGTAGAATCCGAGTGACACCACGCAAGACCTGGGGAGACGACCACATCCAAGCGACTCAGGTCAGCCGATGCCCGACAATCACTCTGACTGGCAATCGGTGTCCAAACAACATAAGGACTTATTAAGAGCCAAATTCTTCACAGCTTCCTGAAGGTTCGGGATAACATGATTGACACTTCCATACATTTGATCAGTCTACAAGAGTCTGCCCAAAAGTGTGGGTCTATGTCAACGAACTACCTCCCAACCAAAAACCCTTCTTCCGAACACCTTCTCTTTCGTTCTCCCATTAAGTGCCTCTCGACGCAGGTCCGCAGTGACGCCCGTCCGCACCTTGCCCGTCCGTCTAGGTCGGGGCCCCCGGACTTGCCATGGGAGGCGCTCCGGGACGAAGTGCTTGGCATGTGGCCCTGCGAGGTGATGCACTCGACCTCAGAGACGAGAGGGGGAGAGGGCGATGAGGGCGAGGAGGGCGAGGGCGTGAAGGGGCGTAAAGGGGCCTTTGTGGTTCGTCTGTCATGAGCCCCTTGGCCCTGGGGATCTGGCCTTTTTTTGCGGTGTTGGGAAGGGTGAGAATCAGTGAGGCAGGTGAGGACATGGACAATCAAGCTGCCTGCCAGTACGCAGACCTTCTGTTTTGTGTGTTTTTTGGGGTTTCTTCCAACTCGGATGGAACAGCTGAATAGTTGTGAGTCCCGTGCCCTCCGGCTCTCGTGGTGACTGTCTGTCCACGAGTCCGGCTGCTTCGTGCCCTTAGTAGCCTTAGTGATTCTCCAGGTCCCAAGATCCATTTTTGCATGGCATGATCGAGGTCCCGAAGAGTGTGCACTTCTTCGGCTCTGGCACCAGACCTGTTGACCGAGCGCTCTGGACAGAGTCTTGGACTGAACATGACACTTTTTGTTACTTCCCTTTCGCTAACGGCGAAAGAGAGGTTTCTTCTTCTTTTTTTTTCCTCAACAAACCACGCACCACCTGCGACACCTGGAACGTCGTCCCGACCAGCGCGCGCGATAATTCCCGCAATCTTCCTCCTGGGAGGCTCCACCCTCCCCGGAGGTTTGCCTCTCGACCTGGCGATCGCCGAACCCAAACGCGATCGACTCGCGTTCGACTCGCGGCGATGCTGTCCCGACTGATTGTAAGACCTAAAACGAGGTCTCGCAGTTTGGGTTCGGAAGACATCGAAACGGACGAAAAAGAACACGTTTCGATGGTGGGCAAATAACAACAAAGATCAACAAAAGACCTCGAAACGAACGCTGGGACCGCCGATCGTCCTGATGCCTATTCTCGTCGGCCATGGATCCAATACAGATGTTTACTCTTCGATGCTTTGCACCTGTCCTTCCTCATCCGAAGATACGTCCAAACCGAACTCGTCTCAGATCCCAATCCGATGCCACACCCCACCGCTCCCCCAACCGAACTCCCCGAACTCCAGCGGAAACGCCACACGAACCCACCAGCGGTGTCGCCAGCTCGATGCCGTTGGAACCCGGTCCAGTACCGCAGACCGCCTGCGCCAGCCTGGATCGGGCGTGGAAGAGGGCCATGGCGAGGGGCGAACTGTGATGAAGACACACGTATGTTCAAGTGCTGAACTATCCCTAGGGCTCCAACCACCTCCTGAGAAGGTGGTAGTATAGTCAAAAGGGCGAGTTTAGAGAGTCAACGTATAGACTCTGGACATCTCTGCACTAGTATGGTGTTTTCACTGTTCATAGCCAGTCTACGTAGAGTTCGGAGCCCGAAACGAAAGCCACCAGCCCGTTTGAGGGGAGGCAGCCGTCAGGAGCACAAAAAATTGCATCAGAACTCTAAACCTTCGGAGCTTCCATTGCTGCTCACCTCTTAAACAAGACTAAGTCAGGAGGTTTTTGACTGTGCTCAGTAAACCTGTGCCGAACTGTGCCCAAAAACAGCTGCTTCGATGAACATTCCCGTAGTCCCGGCGTGCGAGACTCTGCCTCGATCGCCACACAGCACAAATCCTCCATGGCACCGCGAAAACACCTGCCGCCCATGGGTGTTTCATTGCATGTTCCAACGACGAAACACCAATGACCCAGAACAAATGAACCCTCGCACATGTGTGGGTTCCTAGCTCTGTGTGAGCCAACAATGTTGAGGAGCCACATGGCTCGTTCTGTCTGTGCTCAAGGCCTCATGAACGACAGACCTGCGGATGGGCCGAGATGGGCTCTCTGGCTCCGCCTCGTAGCATGGTCTCCAGATCTGCTTGACCTGACGACATCATATCAGTGTGTGGGGTGTACACTTTGAACACATAACATATTCCAAATGCTTTCACCAAAGAGCTCTATAGGACCAGGAGTAGAGAATCAATGGCATATAAGGAGAATTCTGTATGAAACAACTGTCAGATCAACTCAGTCTATTGATCATGCGTTTAGCTGCGAATGGGAGTGACCCAGTGACACACACCATGCTGCTTGCGGTGCCTCGTCCATCCGGCAGATCGTCCTCCTGCACTTGGGTGTCTTACGGTGTCTTAGGAAACCTCAAACAGGATTCAGTGCTTGAATTCGGAATTAGGGTTCAAAACATGTTCGAATGAGGAATTAGATGATGGAATTAGGACACCTCGACCTAAAAAACACTCTGTTCAAGTTCATGTTCGTTTCACATAGCACTGACCACTCAAGACCGCACTGACCACTCTTACTCGACTTTGCAAGGTGATTTGCCATATAAATCAAAGCCTTTGCGACAATGTCAAAACCACGTAATGGAAGGGATAATCAAATTGAACGACATCCAACGATAGTCTCAGCAGTCGACTTCTGTCCTGGGCCAATGCTGTGGTGCTTTCTGACATGGCAAGTAATAGCCGCATGGCCGCCTGCATTGAGTGCCCATGCAGAACCAAACCGGGCACTTCGGATGAGGCGACAGGAACGCTGTAACACAGTATCATCACATCATATCGCATGACCCCCCATGACATGTAGCCTGCAAACAATCCAAACTTGCGACAGTGATCTTTCCCAGAGTTTGAAATTTGATATCAATGGTCAATGGCACTATAGAGCCTGCAGGCCTACCTTAAGCCCGGTAGCCCAAACTTTTGTGTGCAATGAAAACATGCCTCAAGCCTGTCAGGTTCAATGTCATCAAAGACCCAACACTCATGCTGCATGCTTTTCTCTGCGCCAAGACATGTTGCCTTCATGTCTTCGCATGAAGCCGCTGTGTGGCCAACCAAAGCTTGTTGATAATGCTGCTGCGGGTAGATCACAATGTGGTATCAAGCAGAATCGAAAGCTCTTCTTGATGCATGCTGGCAATTGGCACAAAAGAAACTGTAGAACCCACTGTCTCGTTCATAAGATTTTGCCACACGATGGCGAGAAAACCACGAACCGTCCTTTTCTTGCAGTGTTTTGTCACTCATCTTCTCCCGGACCTTCCCATCGTTCAGCTTGTCGATTATAATTGTGGTGTAGTTCCCATGACCATCCTTCTGGTGCTCCACTTTCCTGACAAAACGTCCATCTGTCTCCACATGTGTGCCAGCTGCACATTGAGCTACTAGTCGATGAACTGGATGATCTTCGTCTTGATCCCATGATTGATCCCATGACAAGAGATGGTGAATGACATACTACGTGTGACCCACCTCTTGAGTCCTTGAGCCGAAAGGGCCGTCATGTCCAAGCATGTACATTGGGTGTTCAGGTGATTCTGTGTTTAGTCCATCGCAATAAAGCCATATGAGTAAGATGTTCCTCCTTGGATCAATACCAAGGAGGGCTGCTTGCTCAGGAGAATGGGCAGCTTGCCAGAACTCAGCTACCACGTATGGCCTCCAAACCACGTATGGCCGCAGCCACCGATGGCAAGGACAGCACCAAGCGGTTGCCTCTCAATGTCAGAGGTACATCAAAAGTGCGTGGTACCACCCAGAACCTACAGGTGTGTTGGTATTTCCGCCCATGGCCGAGGCCTTGTGCTTCCCGATGCCATGACCAAATCAGATTTCGAGCAGAATGTTGCTGAGAAAACGAAGAACCCCAATAATAATCAAAAACAAAACCGAGCGGGACATGGAATAGCCTGCACGAAGCAAACAGTGTTGAAATTGGGATTCCAAGACTATCTTACGCACGAATCTCCCACAAACAGCTTACGCAACCTTACACACATCAGTGTTTTGCTTACGCGGAACATTCATATGACAATCACACCACTAAACATGAACAGGGAGGTTTATAGAGTGGCTCAAGTGGCTAGAACAATCTTGGATGTCATGACTCCAACTGGATATCCCCCTCTCTCCTTGGTATGCTTCTGACAACACCACGGCCGCCACAGCACGATTTCTTCTCAAGACAAAGCACAGGGCCCGACGGCGCCCTCCACTTCTCTCGCCTGGGGACTCCCAAACATAGGTCACCTTCCTCATTTTGCCACGGACTAACTGGCTGTGGAAGCCCCTCCACAAGACCGAAGAAATTGCATCGAAAAACTCGTTGCAATGCAATGCTGGAACCCATGACCTAAGAAAACGTATTTTGTTTCGTCCTGACAGGTGTCGACACAAGGGCAGTCGTCGATCCCGTTTTTTTTGAGGGCGATCGTGAAGGCGTTCACGAGTTGAGGACCGATCCAGAGGATCCAAACACTGCTCTTTCCCCTTCCAAGCATCTCTGGATCATACCAGTAGGTGGACGACTCATAGCCCATGTCATGCTCAAAGGGACCCACCCTCAGCGGAGGTGGTCGCTCTGGGTAGATCTGTCCATGCAGTTTGCCGCCAAACGACCCCCAATGCTTTGCTCTTGTTCAATGCCAGATTTGTAAACCTTCCGAAAGATCTGTGAATCTTCCAAACACAACCCACAAGAGGCCAAGAATGAGGTCAACTAGCCGCCTAGCCCAAACTTCAGGTAGGCCAGGGCTTAAGAAAAGCGCAACGTGGAAAGGCCTAATTTACTGATATACTCCGCGAGTAACATCCAGACCTGATTGATGATTGACTTCACACTGCTTAGAAACTTCTCTGCTAAGTTGAAGGCAAACAGCCTTGAAATGGATCTTCGTCCTGCAGAAGTACCAAAGCAGCAACAGTGGATGTGCAGTCGCATTAAACTCCACAAACGAGGTCGAAGTGGGCACCAAGAGGCTCTTTTACACCAGTATGAACCATTCACTCCCACAGGTTGAAAAAAGAGAATCGTCTCCTCCTGTTCGGGCAGAAGCTCACCCCAAGGCCTCCATAAGGCGCGGTCATGCGCGGTCTCTCATAAGGACACGAACTGAACACGAACTCAGCCACGCCAAGGAGTGGAAATTGATGAAAACGTCCAGGTGGTGATGAGAAAGGCATTGCATACTGTGTTGGGCCTCACATGGCACATGGCCGGTCGGGTGTGACGACAATAGTTTTTGACCTCTCCCAGTAAGTCAGTATGTGAAACAAAACACCACAGGCCTTGGCGAAAACGTCGACACTTCTCAGGTCTCTCTCCCACCGCCGAGTAGATCGACACTTCTCGGTCGCCACCAGTCGACCCACTGGCACTCCTGATCGAGTCATCGCCGAGCACGTCCGCCTCGTGGGGCCTCGGCCACTACGCAAACACAGGCGGCAGCAACGGGTTCAGGGGGAGAATTGGTTCGACCGCTCCTGACTTCAAAAGGTTCAAGTGAAGATGGCATCTCACTGGAACATTGGCCAAGAATACACCTATAGCCTATGGCAATGGCTATATAGCTCACCCCAACAAAAGGCCCCTTTGCTCCATGCCCTGGTCTGGTCTGGTCGGAGTTCTTTTTCTTCATCTGAGACCTCCGCAGGCCACGGGCCGCTGCTCTCCAGGCAAGCTCTCCTCAACATCGCTGAGGGGTGCCAACCATTGGGCCATTGGGGGGATGATTTCCACCTCAAGCCCATATTGGCCGCGGTATACATTGATTCTTCAGTCTCAATACTGAATAGGAGCAAGATCGCCAAGACCATGTGAAAGGTCACCAGTGACATGTCCTCCAGTCATCGTGGATCTCCAGTCATTTCGCCCGTCTGTGAGAAACGAGGCGAACCGTTTCTGCGTCTCCTTTCAAGGCGCGGCGCCAGATTTGAAGCTCAATCCGTATTCCTGGCAATGCGCCAGGCACGGCCCTTGCCAAACAAAGCGAGTTTGAAAACGCGAGGTGTTCTGACCTTCGTTGGTTAAGGGCCCCGTTCTCTTTCTGGAGCAAACAAGAATAAGATAAACAGCAAATGCATGGTGAAGACGTATCCTATGCCATATCCATGTGCTGCAAGAATTGAACCAATTTCATTGCACCAGCTCATTTGCAGCTCAATCTGCATGGGTCTCCGTCACTTCGTCAGTTGACAGTCTACCAACGAAGAGACGTGAAGACTTCACACCGAAGTCGGGCCAGTTCGACGTGTCAATTCCGCTGACTGCGTCTCGGAGAGAACCACTCGAGGCGCCGCCTCGGAGCCCGCAGGGCGATGGGTGAGATGAGGACGGCGATGGCGTGGGCTTTTTCGGGTTCATGCGGTACGCAAACGAGCCTGAAAATCCTAAAGCCACAAAACAGGATTGAACTCCAGAATTGTAAGTTGGTGCAAAGTGATCAATGGTGGAATATGATAAACTTGAATTCATGGAAGATCTGGAGACCAGCATTTAGGAAGGTGAACAATTCATCTGATGTTGTTAAATGCACATGCTGCCAACCTCAACTTTGCAGAAGAAACATTTCACTCTGACTTTCAAACAGCCAAGGATTTGGTGAAGTGAAAGTCAAGGACTGACAACCAATGAAGGTGTTCCGCTCAAAAATGATGTCAACCTTTGAACCCAACCTATGCAAGTATCTCTCGGTATGTCTCAGGAAAGAAGAGAGATCATATATCTCCCAACAGCGGCTGTTAGGAACATCGCCACAAATCTAATCTATCTGTGCCAGTGTCAGTGCCACAAACTTCCAACTTGCTCACAACTTGAGGCCCAAAAAAGAACCTGGAACCTTGTGCCGTGCACACCACCTCTTTCACTTGAGGTACTACAACGAAAGGACATACAACGAACCCCCCAAACGGAGACACCGAACCCGGTGAATCGCCACCGCACCGCACGCCGCCCCGGACGCCGGACGCCTCCCAGCGCTTCACCGCGGCGGCGGCCACGGCCAGGGCCGCCTCGGCGCCGGCGACGCGCTCGGCCGCCTGGAGGCGTTCCTGGCGGCGTGGAAGAAGGGTGCGAAAGGGAGGTGGGTTTTGAAGTGTTTTGGGATGGAGGAAAGGGTGGTCACTATCAAGTGCTTCTTAGATGCAACCACCCCAACTGGGTAGTAGAATGGATCAAAGAATTGGCCAAGCCAGCTGAGAGCCGCCGAACGGGCAACATAAGTTCAAAGATTTTGCTAGACATCATGGGAAGATATTGTAAGATTTGTAAGTAAGACATGTCCTGATATGTCAAACATGTCGATCAGCCAAAAATGAAGACCGCCACTTGGTCCAGATCACCCAGCATTGCTAAAGTAACAACACCCAAGGACCTGCAGGATTTAGCCTATTGTTGTCTATCCATCAGCAAACGCATCAGCGCCCAGACCCGCCGAGTTCGCGTCTCCTCCTCAAGGCCAAAGCCACTTGGAGTGGCTTGATTGGGTCGGATCCTTATGGAACCCGAACGCGGAGTCCAACCCACCAGGATGCATGCAGGAACAGGACAGAAACATCGGAGACATGAAGAGATGTTTGATGCGCTGGGGCCCGGGGGGGGTTTGCTGAAAATGACAACCAGTCCATACGTCGTCCTATGCTGGAAAGGAACAACCCCCAATCATTAACATGTACATCATAACACATCCTATAAGATTCTATAGGCAATCTTCACACCAAATGAATCCAAATGCTGAAATGATGTTCTACTGGATCAAATATGATCAAATGCGGTGTGACCTCCTGAGATCCTCTCTCTGCATCTGTTGGATCGACACCGTCACCGAAGACATCCAAGAAGAGCACCTCACATCCACAACCGAAGGGGAAAATCCGGAGTTCCTTCGACCTTCAAAGCCATTGGACGTAGCCAAAGTTGGTTCAGAACGAAATGATCGGACCAGGACCATCCGACCCGACCTGGGTGTCCTGGCTGGACTACCCCACACTACCGGCCGTTCGGCTTCCAGACAGGGCACCGCGACAGGATGGTCCAGGTACTGAGTTGAATTGAGTTGCCGTGATTCGACAAAGAATTCCTCGTAGATCGACGATTGAAAAGGTCGGATCTGTTGTGCAAGTAACAAGGATTAGGTTCTCAGTGCGGCACACATTTTTTGGGATATGCTGTCCTGCCGCTCCACATCCAACTCACTTATAAATTGGACTATCCTCATGCAGCGGGTGCTTTCGTTCAACTGGAAAGATCCTACAGATTCATTCACGACCGTCTATGCAAAGTCCAACGAAATCCAACAGGAATCCTTCAATCAAAATCAGTTCTACAATGAAGAAGCACACGCTTCAACCCCCATGAAACCCCCAACAGCTCATCGGATGCGATCCTACGAATCACTTCCAGTCCTTGACTTCGAATTTCCACGGTCACGCAGGAAGCGCCGAGCCGAGCTCCCCGGCCGTGCGGAAGCGCCGGGGCAGCGCCGCGTCATCTTGGCTGGGCTTGGCGACCCAAAGCAGCAGCCTGGCAGGAGCGAAGGTGGCGTGGCGCAAGGAGGGGGGGAGAGTGAGACACAGGTGTCATGAAGACGGTCAAAAAGGATCACCCACATCTGTGGCGCCATGCAACTTGTGTTATGGGTTGAAGGATGACATGTGCATGCTTTCTTCGTGATGATCTGACTTGATCTGGGGTCATGAAGAACATCATCGGATGAACCGACCATCTGGTGAATTGGATCGCCTGGACAACCCAACAACGTTCGCTGAAACTAGCTGGGCCAACTCCAGCCAGCAAGCTTGCAAGAAGAACATGGCCTGGGGCGCACTGTCAACTGCCAAGGAGGCTTGGAATGGGAGTGGCCGCATGGAGGCTATAACTATAACTACCGAAAAAGACAACGCTTTTCTACAATCTTGTGCCAATTTTGAGCCATATCCAAGCTGACAGGACTTCTAAGCATTTGGTCCATTCTGCCCAGACAGCCGGGAAAGCCGCGGCAGTGACTGCGCTGGCCAGAAAGCTCGGTCCGCTGAGGAATGCCACTGGAGAGGTGTAGTAGATTGCACCTGGTCCGCTGCTTTTGGCGCACCAGGAGATCCCCTGGCCCCCTGAGGCTGGATAGAAAAAGACTAGTCTAGTTTTGTGAGCTTCTTCTTGGGGTCAGAATGCCGGGTTTGGAGGTCGGTCTATTGTTCATAATTACATTCCAAAATGGAGACCTCCGCCAGTTCATCCCTGGCTTCTTGTTCATCTCACTTCTCTCAACAACCTCATTGGAACAGGATCCAACCATATCAAACCTTAGACTACTACAAGTAGGTTGTCGTCTAGCGCCCTAACCGTCGTCCTCGCTCTCAGGTCTCCACACTGAACAGCAAGAGTAGAAAGTAGGGTCTCCCCACTTGCTGACCATATCTCCCATCCATATCCTAGACGCTGGCCTGGACGCCTACTCCACCAGCATATCCCACCACCTGGATCATATCCCCTAGACCAATCTACAGACCTCACCATGCAGCGACCGGAGTAAAGAGCGAGCACCCCGCCGCCAACTCGGTCGTCTACAGTCCTCCGCACCTGGATCCAGGACTCCGGCTTCGTTGCGCTCGGCGCTGTGCACGGCCAGGGCCGCCAAGGTGGCCGGGAGAGTCCCCACGGCCTGGGCGGTAAAACGGCGGTGGGACGGTGGGGTCACGGGTCACTGCCAGTACTTGACAGCAGACTCAGCAGAGTCTGTTCTGAGACGTACTTTTATGTGTATATATAGACTCTATATATATATATAATATGTTGTCATCGACATCAATGTGAAATGGGTCATCCGTTTTTGTTGGATCCTCTTGTTCAAAGTCCGTTGTTTGTTTTCCTGAGTTCGTCAGCAACTGCTGAATAAGAAACTGGTTCTTTGGACAAACATGTTCGGTGTGGGATGGAGGTCCGCACTCCTCATCTCTAAGAGTCTAGAGTTTTCTTTGGCTGGCTCAAAGGAAGGAAATGCAAGGTACTCATCCAGCGACATTGCCAGTCTCAAACTGCAATCAAAAGCTGTCAAACATGTCCAGAAGGCAAAAGAAAAGCAACTTGCCTCCTCGTGTGTTTGGAGCTGGTACTGGGGCAACCCTCTTGTTGCGTGACTGAGGGTCACATGGTCACACAGGTCATGCTGTCTTTTGAGTCTCGCATCCCGGCTTTTCTGGCAAACCCAGCAATTGCCCAATTGCATTTGCAGAATCCCACATCATACATTCAGAGCAAGCTACAGGAATTTGCAAGGCGCATCAAGGCGCTACATTGTAATTCATTCTATATAAATGTATTATTTGTTCTTGAGGCTCTCACATCAAATCCGTCCAAAACCTTTGGAAACATTCTGGAGCACTAAAACGACTTCACAGCATTTCACAGCCAATTCGTCCTTGTGCCTGGCAAAGAACTAGAAGCCTTTCAGCTCTGGAAACCTCCCAAAACGCTGCCAGAATCCTTTTCGGCACCCATTTGAGTGCCACTTCAGGAAGTCTCTATGCAGCGCCTCGGGGTGTCGGTGAACTTAAACAACTTCGTGTCCGCGATGGGTTCGTGACGCACCGATGGGACAGGTGTGGCAATCGAAATGGCCGCCAAGGTGTCGATCTCACTCATCAAACAGCTTCGAGCATGCATCTGAGCCTGCCAAAGCCAGCTGGATACAGACTTTCATGAGTTACACGTTCCTCGTGCACATATCATGTGTCCTTTTGCAATGTTTCTTCATAGGGTTTGTGCCTTCTTCAACTAGCTTTCTCACATCTTCTCCAACAAACCCCCCTCGATCACATCTATCATATGCAGCCACCATTTGGTTGGTCGTTGCTCGCGGTCTTTGTGGACCGGGTTCGTTCGGTTCGGTGGGCGCCTGTACATGCGAGCATCAAGGTTTTGGACCTCCTCCTGAAACTCCCAGACTCCTCGATCACACGAAGACGCTGCACCGAGCGAGCTAGCTCGGGACGAGACGCGCTGGTCGAGTCGGAACGGGGAGACCTCTCTGAAAGAGCGTTGGATCGGATCCAGTTGTCGGTTTGAAGAGAGAAAACCTGGAGAGAACCCAGCCCAAACACTCCATGGCACTGCCATGTATGCCTACATTGACCCCCCAAAACCACCCCCCCAATGTAGGCATATATGGCGTACACGGAGTGTCTGGGCAGTGGGTCTTGGATGCTGATCTTGGAACCTGTGGTTTTGATTTAGCTATAGCATCCAAGCCTCATCCAAGCCTCGACAAAAGCAGGACAATCACAGAATCGTTTTGAGATCCAAAGATTGCTTTCCAAGAAATGAAGAGCTCGGACAGGGATCGTCAAAGAACATTCTTGTTACATGTTCGATGTGTTCTCCCTACCTTTTTGCCAAGCTCTGAACTCTGTCCCTGCCAAGATCGAGGCGTCTCCTGGTGAACTTGGATCTCCACAAAGTCCCAAGCTACGTCGAAACTCCAAGCACAGGCGCACAGCGGCCTCACCATGTCACAGCTTTTGAAGCTTCAACATGGCCCTCACCATGCGGACCGCATCAACCGACTGCGCCGTAGGTAGGTCGAATGAGAGTGGCTGGATCCAAATCTCGATTGGGGGGGCCAACTGTTGGCACATCGTCCAACAGAGATTCCCATTTTGTTTCACTCCTTGTGGCGAGACACTGATGGGTGATACAACATCCAGTTTTGATGTACCGGGTGACGTGTTCACGACTGTTCATTTCTTCAGACTATTGTTTGTTCTTTGAAATACACCATTCGCACAGAAAGCAAAGACATCAAACCTATAGATCAACTAACAAACCACCATTTCCCCCAGTACTCCGTGCGTCTGTCCGTGTTTCTTTGTTTCCACACGTCAAAAACAATCAGTGTTCCAACGCTGCGCCGCGCAGTGCATCGTCGCCACGTGTTTCACGCGAGCCTCGATGGATCGTTGTAAAGGACCACCGGGCTCTGGCACCACACTCTCCAGGGTGGCCATACCCACCCGAAGGGCCTCCGTTCTACCGCCGCGGTCGAGCGGTCAGGTTTCCGGCCGGGTTGGGAGAACGGTTTTGTTGGGATCGAACATGGGGCGAAGGGCGAAATCCGTTGTGGGGCAAGCTTCATATCAAAAAGTCTTAGCTTCTTATTCGAATGTCTAGTGGCGGTGCAAGTGCTGAAGAAAGCTTGAAGTCACGAAAAAATGTTGTGAAACAATGTGAAACATGTTTCTTTACGGACCAAGCAAGGTCATTGACAGTCACTTCTGCAAGAACACGGCCCAGAGCAGACGACTTGCACCATGTTGTTCAGGGGTTGTTCTCCATCACTTTTAAATATGTGCGGCGTCAAAACTGCAATTCACCTTCTGGAGCCATAACTCTGCAACCCGAGCTATGGAAACTCCACTCTCTCTGCCTTTTCTCGATTGCTTTTCATCATTTCGTTGGCAAAGGCGTGCGAAAAGCTCCTGGGCACGGCGCGGCAGGCGGCTCAGCGTGCTGGAACACCGAGCAAGACCTGCTCAAAACACCATAAAACTTGGTGAATGGGTGTGACTGGTGAGTGGCCAGGCCACTTGATCCCGATCTTCGAGGACATGCCATGAACAACCTTACAGTGAAGAGGATGAGGGACTGCGTTTAGTGGGCCAGTTTAAGTCTGAGGTTCTGTCCACCCTTGTTCTTGGTTCTTGCAGACTTCTAGGAAATGACAGCAAGAGAACCCAATAGATGATCGAAGAGGAAACATGACTTGAAACAAACATAGTCCATGCAAAAGACTTCTTGAGTTGGGAGAAATCATTTGGCACGTCTGTCCATTGCAGGCAAGGGTCCTGCTCAATCTCGACAGATGTGTGAAAGTGTCTGGAGAAAACTGGGCATCCTGCAGTGAGGGAAGCACTCCAAAGACTCCAATCACTGTCGAATGAATGATAGAAACTCTCACACCATTCACACCGTCAGAAGAGATCACGAAAAGATCACATCAACTCTACGCAACGCTACATCCTGCGAAGGCACTAAGCCCCTTGATGCCTTGCCTCACAAACCGACCGACATCCGACGTCTGCGGTCGAATCATTCACTCTCTCGAGTGTCACAGGTCCGAATTTGCCGTCAGAAGGCGCC
>CAXAMN010015113.1:4126-26926 GCA_963970005.1 Durusdinium trenchii | reverse complement strand
TAACTCCAAAACAAAAGGGGCTACGAAGGTGAACATCCTTCGCATTCATGGCCCCACAGGGGTCCGGTCCCCTCCCGCTGAAATCCTCTGACAAGCGGGGCTTCTCCGCCACGAGCGATGTCGCCATGGGCGGAGCGACAGCAGCGACGGGCAGAGCGGGCAGCGGAGCTGGCGCCAGCGCTGGCGCAGGCAGTGCGACATCCTCGATGTTCAACTCCTGAGAGTGTCGATGATCACAGTGGACCAAGTCCCAATGAGCTACAGTTGCTCAAGTATGCTCAAGTGTTTTTTCATCCACCAGAATGTCCATATCAAACGGAATCAAACTGTTGTAAATCGATCAACATATCATGTCCTCCAATTCAAAACTCTCAAATAACATCTTGCAATGATCTGCCAACAACTTCCCATGAGTCCACTTCTCTCCATCCCTCCATTCACCCTGCGTCTGCCGAGTGCCTCAACATCCATCAGCTTCTTCCGCTCCGTCTTCCGCCGCTTCGCGGCGCGTTCCTCGGCGGCCTTGGCCTCAGCGGCGACCGCCAGCTGCTGCGCGTAGCGCCCCAAGCGGCCGGGGCTCGTCATCTTCGCCACCTCACGCAGCACCCAGGCGCGCGCCTCACAGGCGGGGACCCAGGGGTGCCAGGGTTTGGTGGTGATGAGGGAGGATGAGTTTGAGGATGAGGGTGGGCATTGAGGATGAGGCGATGAGGATGTAAGTCTAAGTAAAGAAGGGCATCTTATAACATCTTTGGTCAAAGACATCCGAAAACATAAACGTCGTGTTTTTTGAAGAAAAAAAAAGGCACCGCGTTTCCGGTGAAAAAGAAGAAACGCCGGAAGAAGCCGCGTGTGTGTTGGAACCCACCGCGCTCGGGAACCCACGGCACCGCTCCTGTGCAGCTCCACGGCGACCACAGCGTTTGCACTTGCAGCCATAGGAACAAACCATGGCAGGCGACTGGTTCTGGCGAAAGACTCTAGAACCAGCTTAAGCTAACCTGGATGATTGGGGCGGCATGACTGGAAGAAACCGGCTGCGACGCGAAAGAGAGAGCGACCGTCCAGTGGTTTCTCGGTCAAACAGAAGGGCTGTATATTATATCAGCATGGAGCTGACTGTATACTTGAAGGGGTCCTTAGATGTGAAAGTGCGACCGCACATCTGAAGTAAAGGAATTCCTAGCTTTAGACCGTTTTTCGGAGGACTTTTTGCTCGGTTTCGAAGAAGACACAATGAACACGAGACACACTCCGCTTAAGTTACTTCTGTCAGCACACGGCTGAATACAAGGGACTTTGGAGTTCATAGTTGCTGGGATTCCTTTCCGTTGCCGGCTTTGTCAAACATGGATGTCCTGCCAAAGACTGACTTCCCTTATTGCAGTTTACTCTCACATGTGGCCTATCTTTGCACATTCTGCTGCTGCAAGTTTGTTGAGGTGAGGGGTGGGGCCAAATGGCCTGTTGAAGCAGCGGGTAATGCACAAGTAAGCAAAGTAGCCAAAGCTTCTCAGAAGTCACAGCAGTAGCGTTTCATTCTCCGTCATGGTTAAATGAAAACCACCTGATGATTCTACAAAGAACGACATGCCGCGTGGCCTGAACTGCCAGCAATGCCCTCCGGCGCAAACCGGAAATGTCCAGAATAGCTACCGCCTTGCTTTTGCGGTTCAAGGCAGTATGGTTGAGTGAGGACAATGCGGCAAGCATCGAATCAGAAGAATGATCACTATCACACTGATCAGTTCATCTTGGACATAGCACACTAGAACCTCCCATGTCTTTTCATCAGCCGGTCACTTCTATCACTGGATAGTTGAACATCCTGCAATCAAGTCATCTTGATCTGCACGCTCTTCTGATTCACAAAGCATTTAGTTGAGTTCAAGAGATCTAACATCTTCCGGCATCGTCCAAACTGAGCGGATCCGGCCAGTGCTGCAGCTTGGAAAATCACCAACAAAGCATAGCCTCAGACCCGCAAAAGCTGCGGTCGGGCCCGCTAGTGGGGTTCATCTAAAGGAGTTTCAGTTTCACCGGTTTTCGGCAGAAACGATACGAACTAAAAACCGTGCTCTTGGAAGCCAATGAAACTTCACAGGGTTTCATGATGTTCCCATGACCCGGCAGAAAGCTCAACTCTTAGCTGTTGCTGGTTGAAGCAGTTGAATATAGCTGAATGATGCTGAAGGTCAAAATCATTGGTAATGCGCACCTAGGATTAAGTAACCCCCTATTTATTAATCAAGCCCAGCTCGAGCCCCCAACACTAAACTAATTTAAAACCTGAATTCCACATGTACATCACCCCAATAACTATTCTTCCTAGCAGAAACCTCCCCCTATTGATCAAGCCCAGCTCCCCCAGATAATGAGCAATATTAGTATTATAGTTAGGTATTATTTACTTTCTGTTTGAGCAGTAATATATATATATATATATCTTCTGGTCCACTGCTTCTTATCCTCCTTCTGCTTCATTCTCATCCATCATTATCATCCTCCTTCTGCTTCTCATCCTACTTTTCTCATCCGTCCCTGTTAAAAACCAAAAAAACTCGCTAGCAAAATTCGTTCATTTCCCCTTATTAAAACTCTATCAACATCTTAAGGTGTTAACGTTCAAGCTCACAAAGGGTACCCCTCACACAGGGCCTACCACCCTCTAATAGTAGGGGCCCCTCCCCCCTATTAATCAAGCCCATCCTCTGGCCTCCATCTTGTTTTCCATCTCTTTCATCCTGCAATCCTCTTCTTTTCCCAATCATCCCAATCCCAATCTTTCCTAATCTTGTCATCATCTCATGATCCATCATCAGGTCATAACCTTTATTGAGGGGATGTGGTCTCTAATCCCTCCAATCCCAAACCTTGTTGACCTTGTTGACCTTGAAGCATGCGGGTTGATTAATCCTACATCGACATTTCTGGCTTGACTGACAAACCTGTTTTCGTTCGTGTTCGTATCTCTAAATCATCCGGGTAAAGAATCTGCAATGATTGTGCTGTGGCGACATTAGACCACCTCGACACAAGTCATCTGGCCACCGTTCTTTCTTTCGCAAACAAAACCAAAGCCTCGGCGCCCATGGTCTTTGAAATGTTTGGTTCTGGACACTATAATGCTTTCTTGCAAAATCTCTCAGCATCTTGCCACAACTGGGCGATCTGTTTTCCACCAGTGTGTGGACCTCAACACCGACGAAGGCAGCTGACACATCGAGTTTCGGCAGGCCTGGGGGGGCTGGGTTTCGGCGAGCCCAATGGCTGTGAGGCAAAACGCAACTACTCAAAGCGGTGTTTGTTTGTCCACAATACCCAAACACTCCATGGGACTGCCATAGGACTGCCGATCAGGCCAGGGGTGGTTGACTGGGGCTCAATTGATCGGCAGTCCTATGGCAGTCCCATGGTAGTTGTGTCTGGGATCGTGTCTGTATAGTCAGGAGCCTGAGCACCACACAATGGCATAGTACGTCAGGCCCTGCAGAATCTGGTTGACGCCCAATGCCATGCAAACCTCGAAGGTCTTCAGGGCTCGAGCATGCGAAGGCGACGGTCTTCCGGTCTTCCGTCCCCAAGAGAAAACGCCCCAGACATCTCAAGACTGTGGCTTTTCATGTCAAGACGAGCTTCATGACATGCTGTGTTCGCTTGCTGGCCCAACTGCACCGAACCAAAACGACTATGGACCACACGCGGCAGTAGGCGTCGTAACACTGCCACTTGGCCTGATGGACTTCGACAGTCCACGATTCCGTCGGTCGAATCAAGGCAAGTGACCTTCTATACATGCGCCCCACAACTTGCGTCCTGATTGTGGGATTCCATAGGCCATAAGTGTCTGAGGAAAGGCTGTTCCGACGCGTTCTAAAATCTATCAGATGCTTTCCATCCGCACTTCTCTCAAATGAAATGTGCTTGAACGTGCCTGTAACCGCCGGAAGAGTTGCACATGCAGGCCAGGCATCGCCTGCAGGCTAAGTTGGAGCCAACAGCCTCCAAAAACATTTCAACAAAGAGCCAAATTTCATATCCCCAGGGGTGCTTTGAAGGCAAATTGAACACACCCCTAACAAACTAGCAGCCACAACATGCAAATATGCATACTGTATATAATATACGCAAATCAAATTATTTATTGTTATTCGTTTTCCTCCTTGCATCTTGGCGAAGTCCACCGTTGGGCGAACCATTCTCCAGGTCCCCCGGCCGCCGGCCGCAGCATCGCCTCCTCGCCGGAGAAGGGCGCCTGGTGCCCGAGCTTTCGCTCTTCGGTCGAGAAGGATCGACTGGTCTGAAAGATGAATTCAACGGTCCCGAAAGATATTGAGGGACTATGATACCCTGGGAGTCCAGTCGACCATCAAAAGAATGGTCGGACGAACGGTGACCCGAGCGGAATTTCCTGAAAACTTCAGTCGGTCGGACTTCGCTCCGACGCTGTGGCGTCGTCACGGGACGCGTTTGACACCGCACCGCGTTTGACACGGCACGTTGCCTCTCCACTGCCCAAGCAATGTGTCCTGGCCAGCCATGAATGGTACCGAGCCTAAAGGCCATTGAATTCACATCGAGCGGGGAAGGTTACCAATCTGGGGTGTGGTACTGGTATGGTCATGGTGGGCTGGTACTGTTTTGTTGAGATCGTGTTTTCTGGGTTCTTGCAGGCTTCTGAAGTCCTAATGTCCGAGAAGCGACTGCCTTCAAGTTGATCGGTGCAACATGCGCGACTGCCTTCCCGTGGTTTCATGGGTGCAAACCCTTCGCGTCGAGACTTATGGAGGCAGAAACCGGCAGCAAACACTCCTCACATCGGATCCCCAAGCTGTAGAACTGGTAGAACTTCTCACAAAACCCATGGTTAAAACCCAAACCAGGTCAAACCAGGTCATTTCCCCAAGATGTCCTTAACTCAGGTGAATGGTTTTTTCATGGTCTCCACACACCGTCCTCGTGAAACACCTCGTTCGCTCGAAAGGTGCGCCGCGGCACCGCAGTCCTCGCGGCTTCTTCCGCCTCTGAGACGACCGGCGCCTGCTGGACCCGGACCCGAGGTCGAGGAGACCGGCAGCGGAGGGGGGGGAGGGTCGGCTCACCAACTGGTGCACATCAAGACCCCCTTGTGTCCAATTGGTTGAAAAGGAATTGCATCGATTTCAAGGCCGACTTCTGGACAGTGGATCTTCATCCATTTCAAGTTTGAATGGCTTGATTACGTGGTTTCAGATCACGCCCAATCAAGGTGTTGTTCAAGATTAAATAGATCTGATGTGGCTTATCTACCTGGATCTTTATATAGCTGTTTGACTCATCTCCAAGATCTGTCTTGGCCTCGGTGCCATCTGCCGCAGCAGTCGCTCCACCGTTGCTGGGCGCGGGTTCTGGAAGCGGCGTCGCCACTGGCAAAGCAGGTGCGGCATGGGAAGCATGGGAGGTCTTTAGCTGAATGTGCTCTGCTGTTTGGCTGTCTTCAATCACCTTCAGTTGTCAGTGACAAGGTGCATGTTGACAAGCTTCCATTGTAAGAAACACGAGACGGTGGTCTGACTATATAGATCTCATGCAAGGGACTGCCCAGTATGGCACAACTTTTCTCGAGCGAAGGGACTTACTTACGGACCACCCCACATGTCCAATGTGCCAATATTCGAGAACCAGAAACTGAATGGTTTGAATCACACGCTCGAAACAAGAAATCAGCCAAAGCTATGGGTCTTCCTGAACATGTCCCTGCCATTTCCTCCCACGCGCTCCCACAAGCGCCGTGAGCAGCCTGGTGGAGCTGCTTCTGCAGCCGGTGCCGGGGCCAAGGCCATCGGTGGTGCGGCCGTGGTCTTTGTGGGATCTCCTGGTCAGTGGTGAGATCACCGGAATTTTGGCATCGGTGGTGCATGTCACACAATAAAGCTTGAATGTTAAACATCGTTTTGCATCCACCAGGTGTGAAGCTTCAGGATGTGTTTTTTTGACTTTTTCTGTCTGCAGATTGCCGCATGCAGCAAGTGCCATTTGCATTGAACCCGTTCCATTCAATTCTTTGGCTTGTACCCCATCTTGCGCTTGTATTCATACCTCATCAGCCATTTCTGGACAAGTAGCAAAGTCCACTCCTACTGGACTACTGAGAGCTGGAAAAGGACCCCAAGCTACTCTCACGCTGGAAAAGGACCTCAAGCTTGGACAGACGAGACGAGATGAGATGGTAGTCAGCGCAGTCGCCGTCCTTCCTTCTGCTTATCACCTTCGACCTGATCAGGTCGAAACGCTTCGATCTTTATCGAATTAGCTGATGTGACTACAAGTGCCTTAGGAGCTGAGAAGCATGTGTGTGACTACATAGCATCTGCAGCATGAGACCAGGAGACAGATCAATGTTAGAGATTCATTTAATCAATTGGAACCATTTAGAGAAACATCGGGAAACCATCACTTTCCCAAGGCAAACGTGACTGCCATCATACCAAAATATCTCTGCAGGATGAAGCACGTCATCGCAATGATGTCAATCTGTTGCAAGGCATGCTTTCTACAGTGGCCGCTGACATCCCTTCACATCCTTCGAAGTGTTCAGAATTAAACCGGTACCACTCCACTAAACCGCTATAACCCCATCGGCCCCGATAAAACAGAGAAAAAAGACAAGTAGAAGCGCCTTGGGAGCTGTCCAATCGTTGCCCTGATGCAAGACTGGTAGCCTTGGCAGCCGGCAAATTCTCTGCCAAAATGGCCGAACCGAGCAGGTCTCGAAATCGAAACCTGGAATCAAAGCTGGTCTCGAAACCTGGATTCTGATGGATTGATTCTGATGGATTCAAATTGATTCTGGGCTTCTTCTCTGGATCTTTGTTGTTTGACCAAAAGGATTGTGGAGCTTGTGCGCGCCGGTAGAAAGGGCCTCTTTGCTTCCATGACCACATCGCCATAGAGAAACAAACCACATACAAAATACACAAACCACAAGGGCCTCATTGTTTCATCAGACGCCTTCACACGCTTTCACACCCGTCTTCACATGCCTTCACCCGTCTTCACACCCATCTTCAAACCCGTCAAACCTCTGTCACGCCGGCCTCAGCACATTTTCCAAGCCTTGCTTCTCGAAGTCCGCCAGACGGCGACCTCCGATCGATCGATCTCTCTTCTCTCTTCGCTCGAGACCCGGGACCGGCCCCGACGCGAGACCCGCGTCTCCGCGGAGGAGTGCGGGCGCTCGAGCGAGCGACCGGGCGCGATGGGATCGGGGGAGGAGAGCAGTTCGCAGCAGAGGAGGAGCAGTTCGGAGGAAGGAGCAGAGTTCACCTTTGGATTTTGACTAAGACTGCTTCTCCAAGTGGTGGGAATTCATGGATCTGACGCTTTGAAAACGTTCTCAAGCCCCAAAAAAGGAAAAATTCAAAGAAGACCAAAAGGACTGATCAAAGGGTATCTCAGCCCGAAAAGAGAGACGCATGATGTGGCCCGCTCTGGTGCCCACTCAAGGGTGGGACCTCCTGTTTGTCACGCTATGTGGCTATGTGGATTTAACAGGAATCGCTATAGCTTGACTTGCAATTCCATTACAATCAAAGAACCTGTTGGCCAACCTCCTCTGCCAATGTGTGTTGAACGTCTTTCTCCCTTCTCTCCCACCCTCCTCTCTTTTTCTCACCGAGCGGCTTAAGGAAGCGATCTGTTGTGGACTCGGAATGGGAAGACGCACAAACCGTGTTAAGAGTCGAACCTGAGCGCGGCGCACCAACCGTGGTCCGTCGCCAACTGAACTGTGACGTGACGTCGCACGGTTCCACCCCCCCTGGTGGCCACCGCATGGGATGCCGCCTTTCCGCTATTCGAAGAGTTGGATCAGGTGACAGAAACGCGATTTTTCGAAGTCGAAACTTCTTCGCCGGTGGTCTTTGGGACTGGACATGACGACTGTCGTGACGGGTCAGTAGAGGCGCGGAACCTGGCCGCGCGGCGCGGCTTCCGAAAAAGCGTCTGACACCAGGCACCGAACGCCGAAGCTGTGCGAAGCAATGGAGGCATGCATACCTTGGAAAGGTGCGAAGCAAGGGGCGAGGAGGACAGCGAGGAGGACAGCGAGGCAAGAGTGCAGTAAAAAACAATCAAAAAAAACAGCATCTGCAGTTGCTTCAATGCCAGAATTTTTGAGTGAAAAGATGTGAAAGTCTTGTCTGCCTCAGCTGGTTTTGGAGTGGGTACATCCAAATGCATCCGGAAAATGAGATTCTCAAGCGCTCCCCTGGACGGTGTTCCCCAGTTCACGCTGCGTCGCAGCCAGTTCACAGTGGTCGTCATCGAGTCGGACTTTTCCGTCACCAACATTTCTTCGGCCAAGATGCTTAGCCACACAGCGATCAATAAATAAACAAAGGCACAGGCCTGAGCCAGCACTGAAGCATTTGTCAAACATCCAATCTTCTATATGAACGGTTGATTCTATGGTCTGTTGTATTCTGGCCAATGGAGCCCGATGGATTCTGCTTCAGATGGTCCAGGAGGTCTCTCAGGAGGCTGGAGTGAAAACGCAGCAAGCTCACTACTCAGGGTCATGCGTTTGACAGCAGGAAAAGCGCCAATATGAAGGGCGGTGCATTCGCCTGGGCAACACGTCTTCGAGTGCCAAGGCAAGATCCGGGATCCGGCACGGCAAGATGCGGCAAGATGCGTCTAAAGCATCAAGTTTGCTCGAAAAGAACCATCCAACATCTAAATTCCCATTAGGCAATTGCAGCAAACCTGCAGTCTGAATCGTAGCAACGCGCAGCTTCGCAACATGTACTGCTTAGTCAAGTGCTTTGCCCAATCCATGCTTCGGCTACAAATATGACCAAACAAAAAGCCTACAACCCCGCACAAGTCATTGTGCCTGCACTCTGCCTTCACAGAAGAATGTGACGCAAAACCTGTCATGAAAGAGTCAAGGTGTCCACAAATGCGCCATTCCAAAAGTCCATCATCACAGAAATTCATTGCTTTTTCAACGCAAGAATCACCCGACCCATACCCGACCACAGGGTTTATATGATGGGTATCTTGTGAGCCACACCCAGTAGAGCTCTGGATCCACACAGCACTTCATTGTGCTTTCAATCATCCTCTCATCTCCATACTAAACATCCAAGCATCGACAGCAAACACATTGCAAGAAGGCCCACCTTGAGGAAGTTCGAGTGGTTTCATAGATTTCATAGATGATACTACTGTTTAGCCAAAATTGGCGAAGCCAAGCAAATGGACCCATATATAGCCAAACCATCTTACTGTACCAGTTTCTCTTCGAAGACTCGTTTCAGCAAAACTTGTAACTCTTGCCAGCAGTGCTCCAGAAATAACGCACCAACCAGATGGTAAACGTCCATTCCTCAGACGTATCACGTGCATCGCGGCGGTCATCGCGACGGTCAACGGAATCCCAATTCCTCCATGCACTGCGAAGCGGGTCACAAGTCGCAAGCAGCAATGCTTCTGAAGGCAACCGGAGTAAGTCACCATGAAGTCAGGAAACTTCTCGACACGAAGACTTTCGCTGTGGGGGTCGAAAAAGAACACGCCAAAGTCTTCGTGTGGGACGTCTCTATCGGAACAAGCCCTCGAACCAAAAAGCCGCGGCAATGGGCTTAGCTGGGCTTCCCCAGCGACCCACGGTCAATTCCACCAGATCTCTCACATCTTCTCGAAAGAGCTCGAAGCGCTTCACCTGCCACGAAACCCACCGTGTCCCGCGGAAGGCACCGGCACGAGAAGGGAGCAGCATGTTCCGGCCATGCGTGAGGCATGTGTGAGGCATGTGAGGTGCGAAGTCTGGAAGATGCTTTGTTGTGAGGTGCGTGTTGAGCTTGACGAATGTCACCAGGTCGTTGCGTCAGGGCAAGAAACAAAATAAACTTGATTTGGTCAACCAGTCACCAAAGGAGTCAACCAGTTTTGAACCCAAGTTAAGGGTCGACTGTGATCCAAATCCAGTTGTATTCACAGATAATCCTCCACCTGCCAAGCTGCTTGAGCACACAACCAGCAAATTCAGGGGGATGTGGATATTATTCTGCGGAAAAGACATAAATGAGAATACACAAACATTACAATAAGGGATTCTGAAGAAGAATGTCTTATCAACACAGACTCAGGAACTGGGTGTGTCTCAACTTCAAATCCCCGAAGCAAACATCGGTTGGTTTACCAATCTTACAAATTGGGTGTCCGTTCATGACAAGCAGACACAAAAATCCGTTGTTGCCTTCACAACCTTGGCGCCTCTACATCTTGACAACTTCGGCCATCACCAAATCTGCACCCTTTTCAGAGCTCCCACAACTCCGCCTGCATCTCTAGGCGCAACATCTCTCGCTCCAATCGTTGATCCTTGGCCAATCTGTGACTCCCGCCACTGCTCTCGGCATGTCCCTTCTTCTGACATTAAGACAAAGACAGTGACATAACCACCAAATACCACCAAAACACCAAAAGAACATCAGTGTTACTGTACATTGCTTTATCTACGCAGCTGCTGATTTAGTGATCATGTCGAACCAGCTTTCTCTCCACAGTCGACCAATGTGATTTCTGTGAGTCATGTAACATCAATGTGACCCAGCACCACAAGGTGCCAAGGGGAACTATCAGCCTAGCTTAGCTTGGTGCGCATGCAAAAAGCTACCTGCCTTGCATACTCTACTGAACTAGTAGAGAAGCCAACATCATTGTTGGACACAAGACCAATGATGCCAATGATCAAGAAGATATGGCAGTGAGCCAAAACCGGGTGACCTGGTTGATCACCGAAAATGAATAGATTACCAGGTCAACCTACTAGGGTTTGAAGCTCCAGGTTTTGACCTGCCATATCAACCTACACGCGAGGTCGGTCGAAATCGCCTGGTCGAACTTGTAGCTTTCCCGGTTGTAGGAAAAAAGCTCCTGGAATCTGAGAGTGGAGTGTTCGGCGCAGAGAGGAAGGAAGCGCGCCTGGGCGGCGCCTGGCTGGAAGTGGGTGTGAAACTTTGTTGAGACACCCGGAAGTCAACAAGGAGGATGTTGCAACTCATGACAAACATCGGGCGTCTACAAACCTTCACCGGCCTTAACCTTCCTCAACGGCCAATGGTTTTCTGGAAACTACAAGTCAAGGTTCCTATCCTCTCTATTATCAGTCCCAGCCACCCTACCTCCCCAGGCTCTATATGGCACAAAGTGAGGTCTAAAGAGGCTAAGATCGGATTATCCGTGCTAAATATATCACCCTGCAGCGGTTTGATGCTCCTTGGCCCCGAGGCCAATGGCTGCAAGGATCTCGACCATGATGTGGATCTATCTGCACAGTGGTGTTCAGAGGACTCTCGCAACTCATCAAAACCCATGATGCCATTCATTTGGGATCTCTCAATTTTCATTGTTCAAACATTGTTTATACTTTTCTATGTCACACGCCATGCTCCATGCAGTCCATGCTCTTCGTACATCTGTTGGCTCAAAAGGTAAAAAGAAATGGAGCACCACGGCACCACCGTGTCACCAGGCCTAAAACGGGATCCACAAGAATGGATCCCTTGAAGGCTACAAGCAAGGCTGTCTTGCAGAGAGACAATGTGATGGCTGTCTTGAAGGTGGTGCTCGGAGGATTAGATTGATGTGAGAGATGCGGCTAATTACTGTAGATGCATTAGATCTGGTTGATTTACATAGTTTCAGGTCTGCAAAATGTGCCATCGACAGCTGTTGCCATCCACAGCGCCACTATTCCTGCATCGATGCTGAACAATGTTGCCTCTGTGGCGCTGCATTCTTAAATATTCTTAAGGGACAAAGGCTGGCCGGGCTAAACTCTTCACATCAAAAACTCAATAAATGTGAGAACAGTGGCACTCACACACACACAATCTCCTGTACTGTTTCCTAGCCAGCAAGGCAAACTCTGATGAAAGAACTGTGCTGATATAGAAATCACAACAACAAATATCATTACGGAGGGGGGACACAGCAGTCCATGTGGAGTGCGTACTCCACAAGAAACAAATAACACATGATAACGCCATCAAATACCGGGCACAACAATGCGAATATAGAAATCTGTCTGACCAGGTTGACCTTGGAGGGAACTCTACCAGTGCATCCCCTTACCTTCCAGATAAACCTTCCCACGGTGTGCTCTTTTTCACGAAGCCAAACGAAGCCGACATTCCGTGAGGGATGCTCGCTAGATCTCAGGGTGGGCCATCCACAGCGTCCTGATGTAGAGATCAGGGTGGGCCTATACCCAGGCTGGCAATTCTATACCTGGTGTCATCCAATCGGTAAAATTGGCACCTTTGGGAATCCTTCCAACATGTGATTCGGCTGGCGATGGGAAGGCCGCCACCAGCCGCTTGGCCACCAACCCGTACCCACGGTGGGGTTAATCGGGACCGGTCATCTCTTTGAGTGGTTGAAGAGTCCAACACTGAGTCCAACATCACGTGGTGATGTAACTCATGTCAGACTGTCTGCTTAGTTCGCACGGATCAAAAAAGAACCTGCGAACCTGCGAAACTCGCTCGATAGATCCCTGGAGACTATAATGTAGACTCTTGATTAATAACCCCCTTCATTTGAATTGAAACACCTTTCCATATATGGGGGGGTTATTAATCTCAGACCCTAAAGCTCGAAGCTCACATGCCAAGACTCCATCCGAGGGATCTGAAGAAGAAGGGCTCAGCCAGCCTATTTTGTCCGTCAAACAGCCAGTGTGCAATGGGACGATTCCTGGCACCTGCCAGTTGCAACCAACAAAACCTGTTGAGAAAAAACAAAACAGCACAAGAAGACCGCACGTCTCAACTGAGGAATACCAACGAGCGCTGCTGTGAAACTGCTAGCTTCTCAATTGTGTGAGTTGTTGTTTCGGTCAATGAGACCGATGGCTTGCAGATGCCTCCTGAGTGTTTCAGGAGTCACCGCTTTCTTGAAACACCCCCATCCGTGGCTTATTCGTGGCAACCTGCCCAAAGCAATCGGCCTGACTGACGCAGTGGCCACTGACCATGGACAGCAGGAAACACCTGGCATGAATGGCCCGTGCATAGCGCGCCATTCATATGTGGGGAGGCCTTTAGAGGCTTGGGAACGCCGATGCCCAAGGTCTTCCTCACAAGGCTTGTTGCGGCAAGGCTTGTTGTGGCAAGGCTGCTGGTTCGGGAAAGTCCTCCAAAGGGGATTACCTCAGTTGCTCTCGGACAAAACCTAATTGACTCAATTCTCGCTGCGGCAACACGTTGCTGGCGCGGTCTTTTCGTGCGATCACACGGTCATGATGCCATCGAAAGGCCCCTGTACTGGCTCGCGATGGATGCATGATGCCCCGGTAATCTCATTGCATCATTATAATATCTTTAACACTACACCTCCACCTGCTTCTGGCCAGTCAATAGCAGAATCCAGTCGCAGCTCAACAATTTGCTGCCCTATCATGAAGCCAGTACAGCAACAAATCCTTTGATGTGTTGAGGCTTTCCAACCGCATGTTGAGAGGAGGACATGAGTCATCTTCGTGATGGTGCAAACTTGTTGTCTGCCTTCAATCATCTCTACAGAGTCAGAGCTTTCTGCAAGCATGAACGCTCATGAAACTCCTCTCGTGTTGCACAACAATGCAGAATGGCTGAACCAGAAGTGCTAGATGGTTCTTCTCATTGGATTTCATGCAGTAGGTTGAGGCAAAGGCAGTTCAATAGTTGTTTCTGAAACATGCAAGCTCTCCGTGGTATTTATGAAACTACGTAGCGCACTGAGAGTTCATGTAGCAGCAAGAATCTATGAATGTTGTCTTTCTCTCTGCACCAGGGAGAGCACTGAACCGAAAAAACCAAGCACCTCTGGTTGAGCCAGTCCACATGTGAACGCGGGGCATTAACTCGCCAGCGCCAACGAGGCATGTCTTGTTTCGTTCGTCTCTCTGGTAGAAAGGGATAAGATCTAAGAAGACAGGGAGAAGAAGGAGAAAGGAAGAAAAGGAGAGGGAGAGAGAGAGAGAGAGGGAGAGAATAATTAAGGAGAAAGGGATAAGATCGGATAGGAAAGGAAGGACGGCACGAAAAAAGAGAAGGGAACAGAACACGACGAGAAAGGGAGAGGGAGAACGAGAACCGTCTCCGCAGTCTCCGCGGGTTGGCGGCTAATCGTTCTCCGTTTTACTGACTCCGCATGGGTGAGGCGAGGAGATGACCAGAGAGAGGAGGAGAGCAACCAGCTGCTGGCAAAGTACTTTGTTCACCCAAACCAGTCCCAAAACCAGTAGCTTCTTGCTCCTACTAGTAGTAGTAATGCCAGGAGCGCCCCGTTCGTCGCGTGCGAACGCCGTTTCCGTTTGATCTGCCCTTTAGCTACTTCACCGTTCGTAGTAGCGATGCCCGGAGCATCCGATCTCCGAAGTGCTGAAACAGGGGAGCCAAATGAACCACCGGATAGCTTCTGACTTCTGACTTAAGCTCGATCTCGCAAGCGCGGCATGTCCCTAAACCCTAAACCCTCACATCTGCGCCAGGGCTTATGGCGAACTGTACCTTAAGTAGGAAGTTTGAGGTTCCAATGCCGTGCCAATGCTTGAATGCCAAAATCAATCACAAAGCCCGAGGGACGATTAGTATTAGATTGCAAATGTCTCGAAAACGGTGAGTGCTCACATCATGCAGTCATTCCGTCCCAACACGTGACGTGAAGCAAAAAAACGACCGAATCTATATACAAACATGTATATATAATCAATGTATAGGCCTAGGTATAGAGATGTTCCCTTCATCACCTTTCCATCTTCCCAACCCCAAACCACGTTGCTTCTTCCGCACGAAGGTGAGCTCCCGCTCCAGCTGCCCTTGATCCCTCCAGAGCTGCCGCGCCACCGCGCGGCGCCGCAGAAGCAAACGCGCGCGCCGCAGCGCCGCCGCGCGGTGGCGCCACGTAGCGAAGGTCAAGCGCAGCAGCGGCGTGGCGTAGGGACGCTTGGCCTCGCAGAGGCAGGGCGAGGCGAAACGATGGGACCACGGTGGAGCTGGTGGGGCCTGCTGGGAGACCGGTGGAGCGAGGATAGGATTTGGGTGCCTCTTTGGGGTAGGAATGGTAGAGACGACCGGTAGGAGATGAGTCAGTCATTTTTGGAGCATTGGACGGAGTCAGTCATGGTAAAAGTGGCTCGTCAAGCCGTTCGAATATGGCTGAAGCACATCAGTGCAGACTGGCAACGTCATGGCGTCTTGTTTTGAACCTGGGAGGAATAGCATCAGCTGTCCACTGTCCACATGATCTGCACCACTCAGCAAACTTAGTAGTGCTTATGCAAAGCCCAACCGACAAACAAAAACAGGTCCTACTAAACAAATTTCTCCAAAATAGAACCTCATCTCCTAAATATGTAATCCACCTGGCTTGCAATCGCAGGGCTTGGTACTCGCCCTGCATCCACGCGCCACGTGCGCGCGCAGCGCGCCACACGGCCGCCGCCGGCTCCGCCGGTGCCTTGCGCAGCTCGGCCGCCTTCGTCCTCCAAACGGTCCAGGTCACGTGGAGCAGCAGCCGCCAATAGCGGCAGCGCCGAGAGGGGAAGCCCAACTGAGGCCTGCGAGGCGTGGCGTTGGCGTATTTCTGTTGGTGGAGTCTCTGGCAGAACTTGGCAGCTGCGGAGACTTGTTGGTATGTTCTTCAAGGTAAATCTGAGGATTCAGTGATGTTTCAAAGTTCTGACTTGGCACTTTTGCTTTGGAATAAATGAAGAAATGTCGTTGCTGCAGCGTTCTGCATGCAAACAATGTTAAAAACACCTGTCCCCAAACTCCGAGGATCATCAGCTCCGAGCCTCGGGATATTCAGCTTCACATTCGACAGGTTCTCTTGAAGCCTCAGCAAACCCCCTTGACTCAAGCGAACGGCAGAATCTATGTGAAAAAGCGTTCCAGAAAGGTATGATCACAAATTGTTTGATGATTTTGTATCTATTCCAGCCTCCAACTAACCATCATCCAACCATTGCTGGTACAATCTCTCAAACCCTTTTGCATCTCATCTGTCTTCAAGCTGTTCAACATCTCATTTCTGTCTTCGCTCTTAAGTTTTCCAAAAAGAAAAACGATCCACGTCGGGATGTTGGTGAGCACACTTGTCGTTTCTCGTTCTCTTCAGGATCCAACTCGGGACGCAGACACCTGCATCTGCCTGTTACTGCCTGTTCCGAAGAATCAACTCGTCCTTTCTCGGCCAGGGAACAATCTGCTCAAGTCCACCAGTTGCACCTGACCGGCCGTGTAATCGCCGCTTCGCCACGGGCTACGTCCGGAACATCACCGGCGGCTTCTGATGCGACACTCTTATTCCCTAAGGCTCCAAGTACCTTCTCAGAAGGTGTTTGGGGTGGGTTTGGAGGGTCCAAACACCTTCTGAGGAGGTACTTGGAGCCCTAGGGATTATAGACACTGGTGGAGGGGTCTGAGCCTTTCATGGCCAGTTGCGTTCGCGTTTACGTTGACGATTTATGGAAGACACTCTCTAGCAGAGAGTCTGGCTCTTTTGCCAGAAGGTGTCACGTTTTGACACTGTAACTCTACAATCGATCTACAGTCGGATGGGTCAGCAATGCGTCGGCCGAAGATCTCCACCACTCGGACACTCCCAAAAAGGTGAAGAGAACACTCTTTTCCCATGCCGGATGTTCTTCCATCCCTTTAGATAGGGAATCCACGAATTCAAGGGGTTCACACCCCGGCACTCCATTGGTTGATGGCTTTCTAACGGACCTCTGCATCACTACACCGCGGCCTGCAGAGCTGCCAGACCCGTGGCGGTGATCTCCGGACAAAGCCGCAGCAAGTGGACGTCAAACGCGCCCAGAGCCTTCACACAGCGCTGCAGCTGCCCTTGGGCTGTGGACGCCTCAGATTTTGGTTGGAACTGTGCTTTGTCATGTGGGGAAGGTGAAGAAATATCTGAAGAATACTGATCTGCCTATTTGAAAAATCGTGATCTTCCCATCCTGACCATTCAGACCCAAACAACCAGGACATGGTTGACATGGCACCAGTTTTACCGTCTCATCGGGTCTAAGTTTGGCAGCTCATCGTCGTTGCCATGGATCATCATGGATCGTCATCTGGATCATAGTTCTGCTGACAGAGAGGCAGTGGGTACGTCATTCAGGTGCAGTATCCCAAACCGACAAAAAATGCACATGATCTCCTGTGTATCATCCACCTGAGTCACAGAAAACCCCAGCCACACGGCCGACAATACGGCCGCCATACGCGCTCCAACACGCTCCGAGGATCTGAAAGCTCCATGGCGCCCAAATGCCATGCTGCGAAGCAGCTCCAAACCTCTCTGCCGAAGAACGGCAGGCGACGGCACCAGGAAGGAAAGGGGAACGAAAAAAACGAAAGGAAGACGCGGGAGTCTTGGAGTGTTGTAGCAGCTCACATAGAGCGTAAATCAATGATCGATCTGTTTGGGATTGAAGACAGTTCTAATGTTGGATCTGAAGATGGATAAACCTGTGGAGATGGAGTCGAACATCTTGGGGCCAACATTGATCCAATCAGGATCCAACATTGATCGCCCCAGCATCCATGTGGAAAGCAACCTTGGAAGGGCCAAATAAATTGATTCGTTTGTGAGAAAAACATCGAAAAGAAGTCCAGTCCAATTGAGGGCCCTCATCCCAGCCTCTGCGCTGCAAACAAATCTTGTTCGTGGGAATTGCGCATCCGTTCCCAGAATCATTACTCATCTGAATTGGTTCCAACCCCACTCCTCTCATTGAGATGATAACCAAGGCGCAGCTCGGGATGCTAAGGCTTCTTGCATCATCAGCCGCCGCCCGCAGCTCCAGCGTGGTAGCTGTCGCTGGCGCGCCAGAACCGCCCAGCCTCAGCTCCGACCATCCGAACCCGAGTTCAGATGGATCTGTCTTCTCCGGGCTGTGAAGCCAAATCAAGTCCTCTAGCAAAGAATCCTATCTTTCTGTAATCCGTCGTTCTTAGCTCCTGTGAAGGCACAAGTGAAGGCACATTTCAAATGCAAAGGCATCCTGGTAGACTCTGAGGAAGGTCTTATCATTGTAGTTCCAAGATTCCATGTACAGCTGAGTCATCAATTCTGTAAGCTGAGTCTGTTGAGTAGGACTATGCCAAAGTGCGAACCAAGGCCAAAGAAAGCCAATGCCTGACAGCTCTTGCCATGAAATTTGGGACAAGCATGGGCTTTGCAGTCATCAACGTCGTGGCTCAATGGCAGGTCATTCATGCCTCGTGCACTTCGTCTTCACACACTTCCCCCTAGGCCCTACACCCCAGGAGCGACGGCATCTTCCGAAACTGGGATCCCAGATAATAAGGGGATCATTCGATACCTCTTTCGCCGGAAAAAGAACGCTTAAGATGCGACTCTGCGAGTTCGTTCTGGCGCCTCATGGCCAGTGGCAGCAGTGCTGTGTCGCACCAGGCACGTCCATGACGCCAGAGACGCCAACAGCCGCGAAGGACTCGATGACCTGAAAGATTATCGGTAGCGGCGACCAGGTCGAAACGGTGGAGCAGTTCGTGGAGCAGGTCGATGAAACAAAGAATCATCTTGAATGACCTATACCGAAACGAAACCCAAACATGTTGAAAGTCTATCTGGTATTTGGGAGGCCCCTGATTGAGAGGAGAGTTTGGGAGGATATGCTGCCTACAGTACATGATACATTTCTTTCACAAAACACCCACGTGCTTTTCGTTCGTGAACGACGGCACCCACCTCGCGCGAGTCCCGGCGCCCACCTCGCGCTGCCAGTCCCAGAGTCCCCAGACGTCGCGACCGGCGCCGGTCCACGCGCCGAGCTGCACTCGAAAGCCTTGACTTTGCCATCCAACTCTTCAATGGCCAAGTGTAACTTCACTGTCTCGTCCCTGGCGTGATGTTCAGACCAGACCAGCACATAAGCTTGGTGCTTCTGATATCTTCTGATCAGTGTTCTTATCTTGTAAATGAAGATTTCAGCTCTCGAGACCCTGGTTAGTTTCACCTACATCCCCCAAAAACTGGGGCTTTTGGCAGGATTTGGCAGGGGTGACATAGCCAGAACATGGTCCATTTTTTAGTGAAGCAGAGATCGTCCAACATCATCCAACACAAACAAAGGTCCTGAAGGGCTCGACCATCGACTCAGAAAAAGTGTCAGATTCCTTCTCAGATCGTGAGTCTTGATCCAATTATGTTTTCTTCAATGACGTGTTCTCATTTGTGCATGTGTTTCAGTACTTCATCTTTCAAGAGAAAAGCATTCGTCTGCCTCGACTCGTCTGCCTTCGATACTTTCCACTACTGAGTCACTACGTTTTATCCATTCAGTCCGGTGTTCGCCCGAATGAACGCACCAGTCCGGTGAACCATCACCGCCCTCTTCCACCCTCTTCCATCCACCCTCTTCCACCGGCCGAGCTCCCCGCCTGAGCTCCCCGTAGAGGTTCTTCGCCAACCGGTCATCGCATGCCGCGCGGCGGCGAAGCCAATCGATGGCGCCCAGCTCCAGGCGATCCCTATTGGGACAAAAGAAAACACCAAGCAAATGGTCAAGGAAAGCTCAAATGATTGCACATCGTCATATGTAGTGTTTATTTATGTGCTATGCATTGCTATACTTAATTGTTAACATGCACATGATGCACAGTAACCCATGTTGGCAATGTTCAATTCTTGCATCTTCCACTTCGACCAAGCCGCTTCAGCAGGATCCCCATCCTTCGGCCCCGTGACACCGCCGCTTCCGCCCAGCCGTTGAAGGCCACGCGGCGCAACAAGCGCAGCCAGGGGCTTTGAGCGTCGCGCGCGACGGGCTCTGAACGAGGAAGACGGTGGTGGTGGGGTAGATGATACCTGAGCCAGGACGACCAGACCGGAGAGGGTGAGGTCAAGCCTTGAGCAGTTTTCGGACCAGTCAGGCCTGGTGTGTTTCAAGCTTTCTGGCTACGGGCTTCACATCCGTCCATGTTTCCTCAGAACCTCAGAAGTACTGCCCACGAATCCAGACCTGGATTTCCACACAAGGTCCTTGGATTCCCGCTTGGTGCAGCCCGGCGTACCGTAAGCGCGAGTGATCTGACAAATCGACCGCCACCAAGTACCGCTTGGACTTTCCCAAGCTCCTGGTGTCGGATGGCGTCGTTTTGGGCGTCGTTGAGCACCAAAAGCCGTATCCAGTTTCTTGATAAACCCACCAGCAAGCACTTCACAAACAGAGGCATGTGCCAAGAATACTGATGACTGATGACTACATGAGCGGCGGTCAAAAGGTCGTATAATGGGCGTATGTCGCAAGGATTTGCTTACGCATGCACTTACGCAATGCTTACGCACCTCAGGTTTTATCTCACGCAAGGGAAGGGACTTGTTTGAAGCTTACGCGCTCTTACGCGGAACATAAACTTTAACCCCACCACAGCGGCAGCTTACGCTCAAGTTGTTTTCCAAGGAGAACTTACGCTCCAGAAATGTCAGACAGGGAGGCAGAAAATGAGGAAGAAGACGAATCAGAGGCATCAAGTTCTTGATCACCAGGCTGAGGAGGAGGAGGAGGCACTGTGGGCAAGCAAATATTCACAAACACAAAGTAGGCTTACGCGGAGCTTACGCGGATTATCGCGCAATTATCTCTCTAAAAGTCGCATTGGTGGTTGATAGGCCATGCTCTCTTGCCCTTTGGCCAGTGAACCTTGAGAAGCATAACCGTACCCAATACATGAATACATGAAAATGGTGGTGTTGCTTCTAGTTCCGCCTTTTCGGAACAACAGATTGGCTCTTGAAAAAATGCATTTGACTGCAATTCAGCATCTCCCTGATCAAGGCTACAACTATTCCAAAGATGGTTTTCAACTTTCTCGACTATTTTTTTCGCAACATGTGATCTGCAAAGTCTGCTTACGCGAGCTTACGCAACTCAGTCTTTGGCCTACGCGAGAAAGCCTTATGACAAGGCTCTTTCATGTCACAATTCGGCGGCCATTGACTCCGTTGACCCTTGCTCACATGTGTCACTACACTCCTCACATGATGCTTCACGCCTGCCACATCTCCTAAGTCGGAACAAAAAAAAAGGACTTGCTTCATTACGTGCGTATACCTTCTCATCCGTTTCACCTCAGCGACCCAGGTCCGACCTTCACCACAGACAGCAGTTCGTTCGTGTTCAGGTCCTCCAGCGGTGAAAGGCTGCGACCATGTTGTGCCAATTCGCCACGCTTTGGTATCGCCGCCGCAGCGCGCTGCGAGCGCCCAGGCCTCGGAGAGGTTCTTGGGTTCACCGGTAGAGCGGTAGAGCGAGCGCCGGATTGGGGTGTGACACCCCTTTGAAGATCCACTAAGTAGTGTAGGGATGTGTAGGGTTTGGCACTCCACTTCAAGGTGCTGAGGTGTTGGTTCACCTTTGATGTGTAAAACATTGTAAAACATGTATGACCTAAGTGGGTTGTAGAACTCGTTCATTGGACCGCAGTAAAATGACATCTGCAAAAAAAACATCAAAAAACGAGTGCCTGAGTCCTGAGTACCCACAACTTAAAACACAAAGGGACAGGAGCTTGCACTACCAAAACACCTGAATCGACTCTCCATGCCTAGATTGTCGTTGTCACAGCCGTCTTTCCTTCCAATGCTGCCTAAAGGCATCGCCGACGGCTGGCTGTGAGAAACCATCGCCAAAGTGTGCAACCTCGGCTTTCGTTCCGTCGGCTTGTGGCTGGCAATTTCTTGACAATCCAGAAATCGAAACAAACAGGTTAAACACAAACGACTTGCGCATGGGTTGGCCTATCCTTTGCTCTTGACACAAATAGCTGATGATAGCTTTGTGTCTTTATCCGGGTCCGAAACAAGGAGGACACCTCCAACTCTCAACCAATGGATGTTGATGTTTTTCTAGATCGTCGAATGTTTGAAGAGAGAAAGCCACCGACATCGAATGGTCCAATCGGGTTGACCCAGCAGCTGAGCAGGAAGCGCAGTGTTTTCTGCGCCTTCAGCCAAGCAAAGCGCGCTAGGGCCAAGCGCGTCCGGCGACGGAAGGCTTTGGCACTCCACCGCAAGCTCAACAAATATTCCTCCTCCTTGGATGGAACCTGGCGCAGGCACAAGCAGCGAAGATGCACTATTTGGACATGTCGATGTCAGGACTTGTCGAAGGAATCACTGGGTAAGAGGTCAACAGACCATGAAGTTGAGAGCTGTGTGTCCGCCTGGAAAAAAAACAGAACCTAAACCTAAAGAACAAAAAACATATAAAAACAAAACTAAACTTCAATCATACACTCTCTAAGACTCTAAGACTGGTAATTACTATCCCTGCCTCTGTCTCTTCTCTTTTCTTTCCCTTGATCTCCTCCACCTTGCCAAGCAAGGACATTGCTGGACGTGAACATGAAGGCCTCATCGAACTCTCAGTTCTCTGAGCCCTCAACTTTTTCGACCGTCTCTGTCCATGTTGAGGACGTCTCTGCAACGGCAGTGGTCAGCGGACTGTCCTCACACAATTCCATCCCTAAGTGCTTTGACACCTGGAAAAACTGACGAAAACCACCAACATCTGGGGACATCATCGAAATATATCGAAATGTATCGAAATATCGGATATTATTGTGAAGAGCTAAAGGATTCTGTTTCAAGTGGCTTTTGAACAAACAAGATGTAGATCTTTCAGGTGAAGTGGGTCCTCTGGCGGCGTCTCCTCAACTTCTGTCTCCAAAGGCGGCTGGGGCGGAGCTTCTGTCAGCTTCTCTCCCTTCACGACCCTCAACAAAACGA
>CAXAMN010015102.1:129439-148123 GCA_963970005.1 Durusdinium trenchii | reverse complement strand
GTAACAAGTGCCTTACTGGTAGTAACAAGAAGCTAGTAATTACAATTGTAATTAAATTCGTAACTTGTTACTACTAGTAAGGCACTTGCTCCGTTCGTAGCGATGCCAGGAGCCCCTAGTAGCGTCCTTGCTCATTTTTTTGCTCTTTTTCCTTCATCAACATCAGCCTTTGCATTCCTTGGCTCGTGTTTGACAGGGTCAGCAGGCCTCTCCAGCACCAGGGTATCAGATTGCCTATGGTTGCGAAGTCGTCAGCATCTGAGGTTCATTTTTTGTGGCTAGTAGATTCCTTTGCTAGTAGAAACAAGTGCCTTACTAGTAGTAACAGGTGCCTTACTAGTAGTAACAAGAAGAAGCTAGTAATTACAATTCTAATGAAATTCTAATGGATTCTGATCGCAAACGGTTGTGACTTGTGGCGTCTCAGGTGGTGGATGGGAATTTTCATTATGCCCCAGAAGCAATGACATTGTTTGATTATCGCTTCATCCTCAGTTGACAGTGCTACTAAAAGAGCACGGACGCTACTAAGGGCTCCTAGGAGCCCCTAGTAGCTTCTTGCTCCTAGTAGTAAGTTGATTGTCCCTTCGATCTCGAGGAACAGATCACCTCAGTTTCGACCAGGAGACTTGCATCAATCGCAGACAGGGGTGTTCAGTGCTCGTAGCAAGTCGCTTCCTGCTACTAGTAACGATGCCCTTTGCTAGAAGAAAGAATGCTCCTAGTAGTAATGCCAGGATCTACTAGTAGCATCAGCCACTAGTCTTGTTCGCGAGGAATGGGAAGAGCGTGCAAAAAGAGAACCCACCTTTATGTATGTCATGCCACTTGGCCCTGCCTGGGTCCGAGGGTCCTCAGACGCTTTGCTGCTTTTCTGCTTTTGTCGGAGACGTTCTGACACAGGTCCCAGGTGAAGCGGATGCTCAGAGGGTCAGCTTTGATTTGCAAGTTTGGTTGCAAAACGCACAAATAGAACACCATAAAGCGAGTTCCTCTTTGGAACCTCAATCTCCTGTAAGTTTGAAGCCTCCTTGCCAGGTGTTCTTTGAAGAAACATCCTTGGCCTCGTTCTCAAATTTTGCCGTTTGATCATAGGCCCGTTTCTGCGGTTGCTGCAGGTGGCACGGCCAGCAATAAGTTTTCAAGAGTGCAAGCAGCGCTGCTTTGCAAGACTGAATCACTTGGGCCAGCAACTTAAGACTGCCTCTCCTCACAGTAGAGATTTTGCACTCGTTTTCCTTGCATGAGACTCTTCACTGCTGAGACCGGCAAGATTCAGCTGTAGCTATAAGACTGAGAGATGAAGAAGGATGTATGTCAGAAAGGAAATGCAAATGAACAAGGGAAAAGGAAGGTCTAAAGGTTTAAAGAAAAAGTAAAAGAAAAAGAACAGAACATGAAGAAAGAACAAGTGTACCAAGTATTCTTTTCCTTGGTCATTGTTTTGTTGGTGCGTAATTTCCAGACATTCGAGGACTATTTGGGTTTTCTTAATTGCTCTCAGACAGCGCATCCCCTCAACCTGTTTACGATTGACTTTGATTTTGCAACTTAAGGCGTGTCCTACAGAGAGGAGACAATATCAGACGAGGAGATATTGGACTACCTTTGCTTTTTTCTTTGTTTCCAATGGCAATGGCCTCCAACCTACTAGCAATGGCCTCCAACCTAAGAGCAATTTGCAGTTGCAATTGTCAGGAATTCTGATTGCGCAGGAGTTTTGCTACATCCCTATGGGGGGTGAGCTTCCTGAGTCCGAGCTTCGGTAAGTGTGAGCTTTCGGAGCCCGAACATGTAAGAGCACTCGTGAAAATTGAGCATGCCAATTTGTGCGAACCTACTAGCGATGGCCTCTAACCTAGTAGCTTCTTGCTCCTAGTAGTAAGGCCAGGAGCCCCTAGTAGCTTCTTACTCCTAGTAGCGATGCCCTTTGCTCCTAGTAGCGATGACACCGCAGACATCACGAGGCCTGGACAACGCATTGTTGCTTTCGGTGCAGCTGCTTCCATGGTGCATCCATCGACAGGCCATGTGGCCACAGCACAGAGTTTTCAATTGTTTGATAATGTGCCTGAACAAAAGGACATCTAAAGTTTTCTAATAGCTTCTTGTTACTAGAAGCGATGCACTTGTTACTAGTAGCCTTGCTTTGATGCTTAGATGATGCAATCACTTTGCATGTTGCAACATATTTGCAATTCTTGTCGGCTCGAATGCCTTAGAGAAGGGGTTCCCAGAGTTGCTCAGTACAGCAGTCACTGCCGAAAAGGTTTGTGCAATGGCGACGGCTCAGACCTCAGTGTTACTAGCAAACAGGTGAACTGATTCGCAGTAAAACGATCCCCAAGGAAGCTTCTGGCTACCAGTAGCTTCTTGTTACTAGTAGTAATGCCATCACTACTAGTATCTATTTGCTACTAGTGATGGCCTCTACCTAATAGCGTCCGTGTTACTAGTAGCGTTCAGGTCAGAAAGTCAATGTCGTTCATCGCTACTAGGAGCAAGGCCGCTACTAGGGGCTCCTGGCCTTACTACTAGGAGCAAGGACGCTACTAGGAACAAAGGGCATCGCTACTAGGAGCAATGCTTTTCACCTTGTTCCCCAGAGGCGATTCAGGGTTGGAGGCCATCGCTCTTAGATTTCTTGATGTTCCTTTTTCTCTCGCCGACCCCGTGTCCCTCGACTCGACGCCGACCCCAGACGCACTCTTCTTAGTAGCTTCTTGTTACTACAAGTAAGGCACTTGTTACTAGTAGCGATGCACCTGTTCCTAGTAGCTTCTGAATAGTACAATTGTCGAAATATATGCCAGAACAAATCTGAATGCACATGTCAGACTTGATGCTGGAAGAAAGGTATGTCAGAATAAGTGCCAGAACACGTGTCAGCCGTGTTTGATGCCATAACAAATTCAGAGCATATCTCGGGATGCAAGTGAAAGATGTCATTCTAATCGCGATGGCCTCCAACCTAGAAGAGATGGCCTCCACCCTACTAGTGATGGCCTACAAGCTACTAGCGATGGCCTCCTACTGCAAAAGAGTGCAACGTCTGAATGCGCCACAGTGACCAAATCCGCCACAGTTCAGGTCTCAGGTGTTTTTTTCTTGCCATCATGTGGAATAACTGGTGCCAACATTGAACAGCGTTGATCGACTCTCCATTGAATCACGTTTCTGGTTTTGTTTGACAAAGAGTGACAAAGTTTAATCTCGCACATTGACCGCCAAGCCTATCTATGCCAGAACCACTAACTTTCGGGAATTCGCTCCGGTTTCTGGTTTGCACCCTCCAAAAAGAGCGTCAACATCTTCCTTAGGAAGAAGCTCGTGCCGGGCTCCTCGCTGATGGAAAGGAAGGCGAAGTGGAACTGGGCCACACACTCAGGTTTTTCGAGTGTTGGACAACAGAAACACAAGAGTTGTTCGTTTACATGTATAGTTAAATGCCTCCAACCCAATAGCAATGACCTCCACCCTACTATATGGAAAACGAGCCAGAAACTCAACCACCTGCATTGAAACATTCCAGAAACTGTGTGTTTGTGCACGGAATATTTGTGCAAATTCTGTGTTCTTGACGTGAGGAATGAAGGTGGATACTGAGAAGATGAAAGAAACTGCAGGCTGACAGAAAGGGAATGTAAAGCATGAATATATAAGAAAAAAAACGAAAACAGAAAGGAAGAAAGGACGGAAGAAGGAAACATTGAAAAGCTGGCGGCCCAACGGTCCAAAGGAAGAAATGGTAGTATAAATCGTCTGCAGGCTTAGACATTTAGTGTTCAATAATGAATGCGATCGAATCATTGTATCCAGTTGCTAGGTGACATCAAGGATGCCACTGCCTCAGTCGGCGATTCATCATGCAGAACGTGTGAACATTTGCAAAGCACGCGCGATGTTGCCATGTTTTCCAGGGTGTGCAGAATACGGAAGCAATGCCATATTGTAATGTGTTCCTGCACTTAGTATAAAGAGCAAATAACCAAACATGAACAGGAACAAAGAAAGGTCAAAAGAAGCAAATTGACAAGAGAACAGCACAAGGATTTGAAGGTATCTGGTTTATATGTATGTATCAAGAAGGTTTATAATAAGTTATGGATCAAATAGTCTAAGTACTATCAATAGAGAGCCTATATTGATCAAATACACCCAGCGCTGAGGAGACCAGCAAGTTTGCCAAAGAGCTTGGCAACGAAATCGGCAAAACCTGGGAGTCGCACCTCGGAGCGATCCCGATGTGTCAGACGAGTCGGTTCTCGTTCTTCGGAGTCGCCCCGCCCGAATCGGTGTTTTTGTTCTCCTTCCGATCTTCATAGAGCGATGGCCTCCAACCGCCCCTAGCGTCCGATCGCTCCGTTCGTAGCGATGCCCTTTGCTCCTAGTAGCGAACCATGGCTCCTAGTAGTATGGCCAGGAGCCCCTAGTAGCGTCCTTTTTTCTACTAGCTATGGCCTCCAACCTAATAGTGCAAAAGAGTCTATATGTGACATATCTAGGTGTGTTTTGTGTTGTCTTGAGACCTATTCGATTAGTTCTTCAACTTAGTCAGTTCGTCTTCGTCTCAGGATGCGAGCGGCCAAGTTCACGGAGACCTTGAATTCCGAAGACGACACGATGCCGAAGAAGTGCCTTGGAGAAAGTAGCTAAGGGCATCGCTACGAACGGAGCAAAGGGCATTACTAGCTACTAGTAACAAGAGGTGAGTCCTGGTATCGCTACTAGGAACAAGAAGCTAATAGGGGCTCCTGGCATCGCTACTAGGAGCAAGGACGCTACTAGGGGCTCCTGGCCTTACTACTAGTAACACGAAGCTACTAGTAACAAGAGAAGAGTCCTGGTGAGGGGGTTCATTGCTTTTGGAGATTTCTTTCTGACCGCCAAAGTTGTCACCTCAAAGGGGTGGCCTGTTGCTGAACATGAACGTGGCTCACTCATACACTTCGCCTCATGTGTGTAATTTTGAACCTTTATTGTTGACGTCAGAAAACGATATAAGGACAACTATAATAAGACTATAGTAACAAGAAGCTACTAGAAACAAGTGCATCGCTTCTAGTAACAAGTGCCTTACTACTAGTAACAAGAAGCTAGTAGTAACAAGTGCATCGCTAGTAGTAACTTATACTGCTTGAAGCCATGCTACGGATGTGTGTCGGGGACATGTCTCCCAGGATGACTTCTGGGGAATTCAAGCTCATTGCATCTCGTTACTAGTGCCCTCTTATTCCTAGTAATGCCAGGAGCCTCTAGTAGCGTCCTTGCTCCTAGTAGCGATGCCAGGAGCCCCTAGTAGCATCTCTATGATTTTTTTCTACTTTCCAAATGCTGCTTGCCCATTCTTGGCCCTGAAAGGCTTTTCGCTGGTTGTATTGCTTTCCGTTCAAGTCTGTAAGTCTCACGCTCATCGCCACCGTTTGTCCGTACCATTTGTTCCGTACCACGCGTCGTCTGTGCGCTTTTTGGCGTCGTTTGACGCTCGTCGTCTTCAGAGCACGTCCGTCGAACACCGGTCGACGTGCAAATGGCATCGGCGCAGTGCCTTGCCCGACTAGCCTGTGCATGGCCAGCTAGCTTGACATCTTACAACCAGACTTCGGTAGCTCATGTTGATGGGCGCAAACGTTGCAAGTGTGACATACAAGTATAGCTCCAAAGTTGAAACATGAAGGGCGAATAACATATCACAGTTGTAATACGTGAAAAGATCTGTTTACAGCAGAGAACACTACTTGTAATACATGAAACAAACTACTTAATACTGATTGTTGCTCGTGCGCTCACCGTCCCGTCCGATAGTGGGGTCTTGGCAGACGGGGTCTTGTGTGTCCGTTCTTCAGCGTCCCAAGTCAACGTCGAGAAAGATGGCGCTCTGCGCAACTTGTTTTGTACATGAGAGAGTAAATTGCAAGAGCAGAGCAATGTAAAAGGAGAATGCAATGGGGTGTAAAAGAAGAGCAAGGCATGAAGTAGTTTCCCTTTCTCAGACGCAATCTGACGGGAGATGATTGTAGAGATGATCCAGACCCTTGCCAGCGAGAATTCAGACACGCACGATAGAGAAATTGAGGAAGTTGTCTTGATTATCCAGGAAAGTCCACGCAAGAGCACACACACTTGAGAACACATATATGAGGATCATGAATCCCTCAGTTGCGGGCAACGTGTTTGGGAAATAAAATGAAATAAATAGAATCCCTTTGTGTGAGAAACTTGGAACCAGTAAACGTCAACGATGAGGGAACCTCTGTTTTTTGCACCAACATTTTATGACAGCGCCAAGCTGCAACTGTCACACCACTGCTCCAAGCTGCAAGTTACATTGCAACAACTGAATGGTGCTACAATTCTTGCTAGTAGTAACAAGTGCATTGCTACTAGTTGCTATTAGTAGCAAGGGTGCATCGCTACTAGTAGCTCGGATACTACTAGTAGCTAGAAGCTAGTAGGTTGTAGGCCATCGCTAATAGGGTGGAGGCCATTGCTACTACCAGCAAGGATGCTATTACAGCAACAATTTTTGCTGCATACCAACTGCTCTTTGATCAAGGTAAACGCTTCAGGCTTCGGCACGTAACGGCCGTATAACGGCCTGGTGTTTCTGTTTTTCCCTTGGCGTCCAACCTAAAAGCAAAATAAAGCAATGACCTTCTTGCTCCTGGTAGTAAGGCCAGGAGCCCCTAGTAGCGTCAGTCCTTGCTCCTAGTAGCGATGCCCTTTGCTCCTAGTAGCTTCTTGTTACTAGTAGCAATGACCTTCCAACCTAGAAGCGATGGCCACCAACGTAGAAGCGTCCTTTTTGCCATCCTTCTCTTGTTGTGCCCACCTCTCGTCCAGACTTCACTCTCAAGTTTTGCAACCAAAGCAAAGTGTTTTGGTTTGCTACATCGGTTCTGCAGCTAAGAGCTGTTTGTTTGCATAGAATTTACTCTTTGTCTGCGGCCAGGGCCCTGAAGTGTTTCATGCCTCTTATCTGCAACCGAAAGAGACTTGTGCTTTGTTTGATGCATTTGATGCATCTCAAACGGATCACCTGCTTGGTTTGACATTCAGAGGACCTATTTGATGAAACCTTTGCAACTTAGATGCAAGTCGGGCGGTGCCGTATGGCGCACACGTGGTACACGTGGTGGTACCGCATGCGGTACCAGTGCTGTATGTTGGTCGATTGCCTCTTCGTGGTGGACCTGACATGTCATTCTACAATACCAAGTGTCACAAATTTCATGTTGTCACTCAGGGATTAATTTTTACAAGGTGGCCGCAACATCGCATGACGCATCACTTCGGTTGGGTCTCGGTGTTGAAAGAAATGCAACTCCAAAGTTCTGGAAGTGGACACCCGGAGGGGTAGGAAGCTACTAGTAACAAGTGCATCGCTACTAGGAACAAGTGCCTTACTAGTAGTAACAATGTTCGCTACTAGAAACAAGAAGAGTTCAGGAGGGTGTTGAGTGCGAACCTTTTGCATCGACAACTGACATTGTTCTAGGCAGACAACTTTGGACAATCAGGGCCTTTGTGTTCCCTCTTTTTAGTAACAAGAAGCTATTAGAAACAAGTGCCACGCTAGTAGTAACAAGTGCCTTACTAGTAGTAACAAAAAGCTATTAATTACAGTTACTAGTAGTCCTTTTTAGTGTTTCTTGGACAACAAGGAAAATCTCAATCGCAGCTTTGTCGGTTTGTAAAAAGGTTTTGGACATGTAGAGGGTATGGGTGAAGCCCTATTTTTCGCAGAAATCTATCCAAAGATAAGGAGAGATAGAACATGTTTCACATGAGAAATAGCCGGCTTCACCTCAATGCAAGCCTTTAGACCTTTTCTTGTTTCTGTGATTGTTTGACTCAGTCTTTCTCTTTGGGCCTTTTGACCTTTCATGACCTTTCTGTTCTTCAACCTACTAGGAATGGTCTCCAACCTAATAGCGATGGCCTCCAACCTGTTGTTTTTTAAGCCTTGCAGGATTATTGTCATCATGATCTATGTGTTCATTGCCCGGATGCTCTACAAGGTGCGACACGTTAAAATCGTTCAGAGTCAAGTTGCTACTAGTAGCGATGCACTTGTTACTAGTAGCTTCTTGTTACTACAGGTGAAACGATTCCCAGTGAAATTCTCAAGGAAGCTTCCAGCTCCTAGTAGCTTCTTGTTCCTCTTTCATTTTACAACATGATTTTGAGGTCTACCAAGTGCTGCCCATTCACTTGCTCGAGATGGTCTTTGGAGTTGGCCTTTGCTTCTTTGGAGGCTTTGGGCAACCCTTGCGCCCTTCGAAGCTACTCGTAGCAAGGACGCTACTAGGTTGGAGGCCATCGCTACTAGGGTGGAGGCCATTACTACTAGTAGCAAGAAGCTACTAGGAGCAAAGGGCTTCGCTACTAGGAGCAAGGACGCTACGAGGGGCTCCTGGCCTTACTACTAGTAGCAAGAAGCTACTAGTAGCACCCTTCTTTGTGCTCCCCGTCTCCATGTTTTGCTTTGGACATGAATAACAGCCCCGTTGCATAGCTTTTTATTGGAGCGCCCAGAAGAGCAGCAAAGGATACTCAATATCCAATAAAATCCACACATTCCTATTCATTTGTGTTTATGTTTTTTTGCAAGTTCTTTTTGGTATGCAATATGTGTTTATTGGTTTATTGGTTTTGTTAATCTTACAGTCAATAGGATATATTTAACTGTTTGTTTTTGATGCCAACCCGAGACAACGAGACGACCAAGCACCACACGTTTTGTATCTTAATTTTGTGCTTGGTTTTGAGCGCAGGTGTGTACTTTGCCTCCATCGCTGCTTTTGAAGCGTTCCGCAACTTCGGCGGGCAGCTTTTGATCGACGTGCGCCCCCAAGTGAGAATCTTTGCTACTAGTAGTACGGCCAGGAGCCCCCAGGTGCTTCTTTGGTCCTAGTAGTACAAATGAGAATTGGGTTCAAAAAAGCACTTTTGTTTTAGATGAATTGTTCACCCCGCAACTAGGTTCACCGCTACTAGAAGGCCTCAGGTTCACTACTGCTGCTGCTTTGCAGGAGCTGGCCTTGTGCTGGGAACAGGCGAAAGTGGGGCGAGAGGGCAAGAAAACCGAGTAGACCGAGAAATAGACCGAGTAGACTCAGTAGAGGAAAGGACGTAATGAGTGAAGATGAAAGCATGTAGAAAGCATGGCCTCCAACCTAATAGGAATGGCCTCCAACCTAAGAGTGATGGCCTCCAACCTAGTAGAAAGCATCATGAAGCATCTGTAAGAACATGTCTTGGACTGTGTTGGACAGTTGGACACATGTGTCGGAAGGTGTAGACACTCTTTTGCGCTGGTTGTCTTTTCTTTCTTCAGGCACTCTTGGTGAAAGCCGTGAAAGCCTCAGGGACCGTCGGTGTACGGAGAAAAAGAGCTGCTCAGCTCAGCTGCTCAGCTTTTTTGGTGAGGCCAACGAGGTTGATGACAAGAAAGATGAGAACAAGGAGAAAGATGAGCAAACTGCCGACATGATATGTGGCCTTTCTTTGCAATCAGCATATCACTGCAAAGTCACAGGAGAGATAAGACATAGGTCGCTTTCTTTACTTTTGTAGCTTTCTCGGCGTTCCCTTCATTCTTGCTTTCAATCAGAGGCAAACGGAAGGGTAGTGCACAGAAAGGGTTTTGCGCAGAGCTTCGTGGAAGGTATTTTTGATGCACTAACTTCGTATAAGCGATTTTTGCTGACCCCCTTTCTCCACACACCCTCCATTTAGCCTTCATTCAACAAGTCCCAAAGTAATCCACCAAAGACAACTCCTCATCAGGATTGTTTCAATTTCCAACATGCCTACAATATTGTGAAAAGCAGAGCCTGACGTTCGAGATAACACTTGAAGCACGAAGAATGCTCGAGCAAACCGTTTTTCTCACAAATGCTCGAGCCAGGGTCCGAATCCTCCAGTCGGAAGATCGAAGAGAGGATTTCAACATCTGAATTTTTGTTGCGGACATTGTTCCTTGTAGTACGGCCAGGAGCCCCTAGTAGTGTCCTTGCTCCTAGTAGCTACTAGGACTTTTCAAGAGATTTAGATGTTGAAAACAATGTTTGCAAAGTTTGGAGACAACGCAAAAACAGTACAGACACCTTGGTTTCCTTGTTGAACTTCAAGGATAGATGACAATTCCACTGTGGTTGCTAAAGGATGAACTGATCAAGGTTGAAGGGGTTAGCACCAACACTAAAGATGTGGATGCGTCGTTGCTATCTTGTGAGCCAATGCTAAGCGACTGCAATGCGTCAGAGACATAACAACAAATAGATTGTAGAGCTTTGCACACCGGCAATAACATAACAGCTGTGTATCCAGTGATAGCTTTCTTCTACACTCAGACGCATCTAGATATGCTTTAAAGCGTTTAAATGATGATATGTTCGTTTTCTGCGCTCAGATACGGCTGACAAGTAGCTGTTGCTGCTGTTGTTGTTGTGGTTGTTGTTTGTCGTTGGCGCTCGCTGCGCATGATGATCCGTCAAAGTGTGCCATGTTTGTGGTTCTCGGCAAGACAAAAACCTTGGCATATACGAGGTGTTTGCATTTGGAACGGAACAAGGACGCTGCTCCTGGCATCGCTACTAGGAACAATAAAGCTACTAGGAGCAAATTTGTTGTTTAATTGTTTGATGAGTTGGTGATGCACAAGTGCGGCATCGCCGGACGGGCTAACGCCCTGGTGCCGACTCCTTGATTCCGATGGCGGGTTTGTAGAGTCACGCGCTGGTTCAGCGCGAAAATGCCGGTGTGTGCATGGAATGGCCTTGCAGCCACCTATGTCGTGTGTGGTGTAAGATCAACCTGCACAAAACAACATGGCCGTCGGACGTGCAGCATCTACTGTAGTTTTTCGAAACTGGGTGGCGCGTTTGGGGATTTGACATGTTTAAATATGCTCAAAGCTTTTGCTAAGAGTACATAAGAAGCTACTAGGTTGGAGGCCATCGCTGCTAGTAACAAGAAGCTAACAATTCGCAGTGTCGGAAGGCTGTGGGTGAAGGCTATGGGTGTTTGATGGTGTGTGAGGATGGCATTGCCGATGTGGAACAGATGGGATACAACGAGTTGATCTCACACAAGGCGCCTCGGTAGGTGCAAGGGCATCGCTACTAGGGGCTCCTGGCCTTACTACTAGGAACAAGAAAGCAAAGATGTTCATCTCCAACCTACTATGAATGGCCTCCAACCTAGTAGCGTCCTTTGCTCAGCCCCTAGTAGCTTTATTGTTCCTAGTAGTAAGGCCAGGAGCCCGTAGTAGCCTCCTTGCTCCTATAGGAATGTTAAGGAGACAATCAGCACAAGCGAACACCAGCGAACACAAGTGCTATGTAGCGCTCTGCCGCTGTTCACGCCAAGTGTTGCAATACGGTTCGCGCAAGTTAAAAGGTACAAGGACCTGTCAGCGGTTTTGGGTAGGACCTGTTTTTGAGGCAAAGATGGCAATGATGGCTGTTGACAAGCCCGAGCGTTTGATGAAGGTGGGATAATTCTAGAACGCGCAAACCATGCAATTTCACAATTTTGCAGATGCAAACGGACAAATGCATTTGTTCATTTAATTGTTTTTCATGCTTTCTATGCATGATGGTCACATTGTGGTCAGAGGCCTCGGAGTATCTTTTCACTGCATGGGTTGCGGCATGGAGCTTAGTGTTTGAAAGATCATGCCAGGTAGTGATGGCCTCCACCCTACTTGAGATGGCCTCCACCCTAGTAGCAATGGCCTCCAACCTAGCGATGGCCTCCACCCTAATAGCGATGGCCTCCACCCTAGTAGCGATGGCCTCCACCTTAGTAGCAATGGCCTCGAACCTAGTAGCCATGGCCTCCAACCAAGCGATGGCCTCCACCCTAGTCAAATCATAGTCAACATTGCAACATTGCAGGTAATTGCCACATTGAAGTCCCAGCCAGCATCCCAGAATCCGGAATGCTGAGTTTCGAAGGATTGATACTATCTTTTCAGAGTTTCTTATGTTTGTTGCTTGCTGGCTGCTCCTGTCTTTCAATCCCACTGGGACCTTAAAATTGAGTGTAAGCATGACGGTTTGTGAATATGTGTTTGTAGAAGACACATCAGAAATCAAAGTATATATCTCATGTTTGGTCTTGTCAAATCGTTTGCAATTCTCCCTTTCTCCATGCACAGGTTTGCTAAAACGGTGGCCATTGCCTTGGGAATTGCTGATCAACTGACGCTGCCTGCTGTTGAAGTCCTTGGACCAACATTGGCCATGCTCCTGGGAAAGGAGACCACTTTGGTTCCTGGATCTTCTCTGTTCGTTCTCTTTTTGTTGTTTGTTTGTTTCTTCGCTTTTTCTGTGTCATGGTCGGTTCAATGTTTCTTGAAAGAACCAACACATATAAGATATTGGGAGACGCGAGACGTGGCCTTTGGAATTTGCAAAGGAAGGAGTCTGATGGCCTCCAACCTAAAAAGGAAGGAAAAGGAAGGACTCTAAAGGTCAGGAAGAGCGGGAAGTTCATTCCAAGAAGTCAGCAGCTTCGTGTTACTAGTAGTAAGGCCAGGAGCCCCTAGTAGCGTCCTTGCTCCTAGTAGCGATGCCAGGAGCCCCTAGTAGCTTTGTTGTTACTAGTAGTAAGGGGAGGAGCTACTAAGTAGCAAAGGGAAGTTCATTCCAAGAAGTCCAAGAACGGAACAAGACCGGCAAAGGCCTAAATGTCTTTGATTCTCCACGCTCCATCACTTTTGTCCACACGTGTTACTGTGTTGTTTTACACATGTGTTATTGCAGATATAACTTGTTTTACCTCAGGTGCCTTCCTACATGTTTTTGCTGAGTTTGTGCATCCCGTGGTTTCTCCCATTTGAAGCAGTTTCTTCCCTGTTTTCTTGCTTGCATCGGTTTCTTTCTCTCCATGTCGGGACCGGGGGTTGTTGCAGATTTGCTCAGTTTCACCTTGCTCGGGTCAAAGTGGGCATCATTTGACGAAATTCTTGTTTCTACTAGCTTCAATTGTTACTACTAGCGTGGCACTTGTTCCTAGTAGCTTCTTGTTACTACTAGTAAGGCACTTGTTCCTAGTAGCTCCGGGTGCATGGCAAATTGGCCTGATGGCGTGAAGGTTTCGGATTCGGCAGATTCCCAGGGAGGCCATCGCAAGTAGGGCCATCACTTCATTTTACTCAAAATGGCCATGTGAGCCAACGTGGCGAGGGGCTATAAGGCCATGCCACCGGCGCGGCAGTCCTTTTCCAGTCTTTGCAGTGCCCTGCGTCCTCGTGCGATTGAGTTCTGCACACTTGGAGGGCACCAGTCCGGCGCGGCGTGTCAGTCTTTGAGCCTTGGAGTTGCACGTGCCGCTGTGCCCGGCTGTGCCCCCACAATCACAATCCAAAAACTGGTCGGCGATCGCTAGTAGGTGAAAATATGTTTTGTAAGTGTGTTCTTCTCTCTCTTTTTTGCATCGAGTTGGGATAATTCAAAATAGAATGATTCAAGGATGAGGGATAAGCTGCTCCTTGTCAGTGTAACGGAACACATGGCTCTTCTTAGTTTGTCTAGAGTCTTTGTTGCAAACGAGGAGATGGCTCTTTATTCAGTTTGTAGTGCTTTTTCGCAGTCTTCAACGTCTTCGAAAGCAAGTGCAGGACTTGCAGCATTGGACTGCCCCGATCATCACGACGACGATCAAAGTCATTGCTGTTGTGATTTCTTCGTACATCCAGGCAACCAACGGCTATCGGTGCGTCCTTGTTCCTAGGAACAAAGGCATCGCTACTAGGGACAAGGATGCTAGTAGTAGCTCCTGGCCTTACTACTACGTAGTAACAACAAAGCTACTATGAGACGACTTTGGAGAAGACGAAGAGAAAGTGTAAAGAGGATATTGGCCATCCCTATTGGGTTGGAGGCCATCGCTAGTAAGTTGGCAGCCATCGCTCTTGATGGCTCTTTTTCAAAGTATTTGAGACTTGGATCTATAGAATGATGGGTCGCTCATATCCAAAAGAATGTGTAGAAGGAGGTGAAGATTGTTGTCACTCATCCATATACTAGCAATGGCTTCCCACCTACTAGCGATGGCCTCCAACCTACTAGCGATGCTATGAAGGTTCTCATAGTTTGTAAGAGTTTCTTTCCAAGTCTCTCTTCCTGCCAAGAGGTAACTATGTTTTGTGTGCATTGCCAATGCTGGTGTTTGTTAATGTCGAGATACGTCTTTATGTCTACAAGGTTGTTATCAGTACAATGACAGTGTCCTTTTGGTCTTCCTGCCACCATAATAGAAGTTAATTATCGCTTTGTACAAGAACTTTCCTTTCTATCAAAATGTGTCAACATGTTTTCGTTTCAGCGCTTTTCAGTCCCTTCCCAGTCTCTTCCTTCGCCGGTTTCTGATAGTTTTTCATGTTTGTTTGGTCTGAGACTAGTTATTCAACAGGTGCCTGCTGCATGTTGTTTCTCTCAAATACAACCGATCTCGAACTAAATTGCAGGGCCACAGCAAGCCACAAACCGCAAAGTCTAGGAACCACATGAAGAAGGGTAAACTTTCCTTGGTGACTTTCCCGTGTCCGGTAGCTAGTAGCGGCCTACTTACTAGCTTGCTAGCTACCATTCTTACTTAGCTACTTACTTGTTACCTACCTCCAGCTGCCTACCCCTCCAATTAACCTGAATTTCAAACTAAATACTGAATAACCTCCCCCCAAAAAAGAGGTTAGAGGCTCAGAGATTTGAAACGCAGGCGGTGATTAGTGCCTTCTACTCTGGCTTGCGGGGCGGACGATTGTTTGGCGAAGCGTGAGCTGGCTGCACTTTGTCGCAAACGCTTGCAGTCCTTCACAAACCGAACCAGACATAAAAAAAGAATTGCATTCGCATTGGCCAGGTTTATGTACGGGGTGATGCCCTATGTGGGTCCTGGGCTTGGCAGTAACAGGTGCATCGCTAGTAGTAACAAGTGCCTTACTAGTAGTAACAAGAAGTTACTAGTAACAAGTGCATCGCTACTAGTAACAATGTTTGCTAGTAGGAACAAGTGCATCGCTACTAGGAACAAGGATGCTACTAGGGGCTCCTGGCCTTACTACTAGGAGCAAGGACGCTACTACGAGCAAAGGGCATGTCTTCGTTCTAAGGTCCATACCTTCCCGAGTGCATGGGGGTGAAGAATTTCAACCCGGAAGAGTCAAAGCCTCAGACGAGAGGCGGAACAGTCACCGCCGTTCGGCGGAACAGTTCGAGGAGCGAACGGAACAGTCTGAGTTGACAGAGTCCGAGACCAAACTGCCTTTAAGAAGACACACCTAGTAGCGATGAGCTTCAATTTAGTGGCTTCTTGCTAGTAGTAATGCCAGGAGCACCCCTAGTAGCTTCTTGTTCCTAGTAGTGATGCCAGGATCCCCTAGTAGCGCCTAGTAGTAAGGCCAGGAGCCCCTAGTAGCGTTGTTGTTCCTAGTAATAATTGGTATGTTTCTGATTATGGAGCCATGATTCACTCAGTGTGTATCCAAAATTATGCAAGGAAGAAAGAAGAAAGTTAATGCAAGACATCAATCGTTAAGGAAGAAAGCAGAAAGGGTCTTTACGTACAAAACAGGTCTAGAAAGGCTAAAGACTTTCAAAAGACAAGCTCAACAAAGCAGAACAGAAAGAAACGGAAGCTTGGAACTGGGAGTGTGATCCTGAGATCTTACATTGACGAGATCGTCGGGTTCCCTTTTGCAGCTGTAACTTGGCACAAGCTGAGCACCTTGTGAGGTTCGGTCAAGTTGCCAATGTATCCACACTAACGATGGCCTCCAACCTAAGAGCGATGGCCTCCAACCTAATAGCATCCTTGCTCCGTTCGTAGCGATGCCCTTGGTTGCTAGTAGCGAACATTGCTCCTAGTAGTAAGGCCAGGAGCCCCGATCGTAGCGTCTTGCTCCTGAGGCCGGGTTCTACTACCAGTTGACGAATGGCTTTGCCTTGGACTTTCCATATAGCATCATTATGTTCCCATGCACCATGGTGGAATGGATCATCCGCTGGCACATCTACACCTGAGAGAAGAAGTAGTTCTAAGCGGAAGGGGTTCGCGAAACCTTTTCACGAGACTGAAGGAAACTGCTTCAGACACTGCAATCGCTCATGATTGTAATTCTGCGATCCTTGCAATGCACTTTGTTGCATTCCGAACTGAGTCTGCAAACTGCACAACGTTGCACAACGTACAAAAAAGGCATTGCTTGGTGTTCTTCAAAAGTATAGCTGATAGTAGTTGTTTTGCCGTTGCAGGCAAGTTGTTGTTAAGACACGAATCGGCTTTGTCAGGATATCAACTTTGCCGTATGATGGCAGCATCAAAGGATGTGGATTGTGCTTGCAGAAAGAGTTACTAGGAGCAAGGACGCTACTAGGGGCTCCTGGCATCGCTACTAGGAACAAGGGCCTTACTACTAGGAACAAGAAGCTAGTAGAAACAGTATATAAGTAGAATTTAATTAGAATATTTGTGTTTTCTCATATGGCCTCGCTCTTAGGTTGGAGGCCTATTAGGTTCACTCTTGCTTAGTAGGTTCCTCTTCCATTCGCCTCATCTCTCCGGCTTTGGCTTTCTCAAGAGGATGTGGCAGATGCTATTGCCGAAGAGATGGGGAAAAACTCCAAGCTGCTTGGAAGCTACTAGGAACAAGTGCATCGCTACTAGGAACAAGGACGCGATATGGGCTCCCAAGAATGTGTTTTGAAAGAGGTCCTTTTACCACTTGGAATGTATTGACATATTTGTTACAATGGAAGAAAGGTCTGGAGAAGCACAAAAGAAAGGTCTGATTTAGAGAAAGGACAAAGTCGCGCATTTGGACAATTAGGAGCACCAGTTGATTTTACATCATTTCAGTAACAAGTGCATCGCTACTATTGACATATTTGTTACAGGAAGCCCCGCCCCAACAAATACAGTCGATTCGCCAAGAAGCTTCAGGCCTGATGCTGTAGCTGCTGCAGCTTACCAAGCTATTTGGAGCTGGAGTCTGAAGAGACTTCGGAGAGCATTTTGCTGCGTCTCTTTCTTCTAAAACTGTGTGTGTTTGGTTCCTTTAGCGTCCGAGTGAGTTACATCGCTGTCGAAACGAACTCATCTCTGAGGTGAGGAAAACCAGAAGCAAAGGGACTTTGCAGTCTTTGGCGGTGAGTCGGGAGGGCCCAGAGAGAGGTCCAAGAAGAACCTCGGAACAACACGTGCCTTTAGAGCAACAACACGGAAGCTATTAGCAATGGCCTCCAACCTAATAGCGATGGCCCCAGCCTCCAACCTAGTGGCGATGGCCTCCAACCTAAAATAGTGATGGCCTCCAATAGCGATGGCCTTCAACTTAATAGCAATGGCCCCCAAAAAATGATAGACAACACGTCCTCACATACTACCTTCATCTTGGTGGACTTGCCACTTCCATGTTCACTTCGAACGCTTTGTTTCTTGGCCTTTGGGCTCCTTTGAGGCTTTAGGGCTTCGATGTCGTTTGGGTTCATGTATAATATATTTTTTTTTTGGGGGGGGGGGGGCTTACGTTTAGTGGTTTAGCGTTGAAGTTCCGCCATGTTCTGCGTCGACCTGTTGATTTCTGACCGGCTTGGTGGGGGGGATGACTTTGACAAGTGGAGTATAACCTCCGGCCTCGGAGTTCAGCAGCCGACTCCGCGACCGATCTATGCCCTCAAATTCGGACATATTCAGTCAAGGACGCTACTAGTAACAAGTGCATCGCTTCTAGTAACAAGTGCCTTACTACTAGTAACAAGAAGCTGTTAGAAACAAGAATGAAATTACAAAACGATAACTTGTGTGAGCAAGGCATCTCATATGAGCAGAGCACCTGTCCATTTGAAGATATTGTGGTACTGAAGCGACCTGTTTTACTGAAGCCTTTGGTAGCAAGGACGCTATTAGGTGGAGGCCATCGCAAGTAGGTTGGAGGCCTTCGCTACTAGGAGCAAGGACGCCACTAGTAGCGTCCTCTTGTTACTAGTAACAAGAAGCTACTAGTTCTTTTTCGAGTTCATCGACCTCCTGAGAAGAGAAGTCTGCTCTGTGTGTTTCGCTCAAGCGATAAGAGCAGACAAATCGATAGCGTGTTTTGGGGAACAGCGAAAGTATACCGATTTATATACAAACCCAAAGGTAGGTCTTTGAGCAATAGTTGTGTATGTTGCCCTTTGTTTTTGGGACACCCCATTTTTTGCAAGATGGTATAGCAAAGATAGGAAATTACAATGATGCTACTAGGGGCTCCTGGCCTTACTACTAGGAGCAAGGACGCTACTAGTAGCAAAGGGCATTTCTACTAGGAGCAAGGACGCTACTTGGGGCTCCTGATTCTCAAACACCGTGAATGCTTGAAGCAGTTCGCCGAGGTTTCTCATGGAGTTGGATGTCGCTGGTCTTCGGGGATGGTTTCAGGGTTTCTTCAACCTGCCAGAGGAGATCTTAACCTGATTCTTCAATCCGTTTTCGCTTCAAAGCAAATCTTAGCAATGTCAGGCAGCGTACTTTGCCCAAACAGGCCTTGTCGAAAGTGCAATTACTGACATGGCCATTAGTAACAAGAAGCTACTAGTTCTTTTTCGAGTTCATCGACCTCCTGAGAAGAGAAGTCTGCTCTGTGTTCAACCACGAGGACCCCTTCTACCCCAAAGCTCAATGTTAGAGGTC
>CAXAMN010015102.1:74042-114439 GCA_963970005.1 Durusdinium trenchii | reverse complement strand
TACTACTAGCGTGGCACTTGTTACTACTAGCGTGGCACTTGTTACTAGTAACTTCTACCGAGACTCGGTTCCTCCAGGACTGGACCATTCCGGTGCCACGCTTAAAGCTTCAACTGCGCAGTTTGCAGGCGAAGGGAATGGAGATGCAGAGTGGGTTGGCATAGAGAACTGATTGGGTTATATCGAATCCCTAATAGGAATGGGCTCCAACCTAATGGCGATGGTCTCCAACCTGCAACACATTGGAAAAGAAGCTGCGAAAGTAGAACTGTCATGAGATAGCACAGCCTGCAGAGGTTCTCAAGGAGGATGAGATCAGAGAATTGCTGTGTTTTTTGGACAGTTCAGGCGCCGGCATTTCAGCATGACCAGCGATGGAGAGTGTGTGTGTGTGTGGACACAACACGCCATGAACGTATACTATAGAGGCATCCAGTGCATACGATATCAAACTTAATTCATTATATAATTATGCCCCATAGTGATCATATGATATATATATATATGTGTGTATCCCATTAGAATTTCCCCTATGAAAATGAGCTAGGTGGTTCATGTAATTTGTAGGGACGAAACATCGTTCAGGAAAGAGATTGGTTGCTCCTCCAAGGTAGCACATCGACCGATCATGCATGGTCAAAGCACTTGACCAGTTCGGACAGCGAGTCTTTTTACTGACAGTGTGACACCCGAATATGATGTTACTAGGAGCAAGGACGATACTAGGGGCTCCTTGGCATCGCTACTAGGGGCTCCTGGCCTTACTACTAGGAGCAAGGACGCTACTGTTTGATTTGCCGAAGTATTACACCTGTATGTGGCAAATTGTACTTAGCAGGCTGGATGTTCAGGTGGAGAATGCATTTTGTAGCTCCCGCCACCTCGACAATGCAAATTGTAGTCAAGATGCATGAACCAACAATATCAACATTTGTATGGTGGCAAAAACTTTTGTTGCACTTCGCATGTAGTATTGTAGTATGTGTTTAATACAATTGGGTTGGAGGCCATCGCCATTAGGTTGGAGACCATTCGTCTTATGTTTGTTATTCATGACCTTGTCCGGCCTGTCCTTTCTCCGGACGGTCGGTGCACAAGAGTGGTCCAACCTCAGCCCCATTCGTAGCCTCCGAAATCGCTCCGTTCGTAGCGATGCCTTTTGCTTTGTTCGTAGCTTCTTGCTCCTAGTAGTAAGGCCAGGAGCCCCTAGTAGCGTCCTTGCTCCTAATAGCTATGCCAGGAGCCCCTAGTAGCTTCTTGTTCCTATATGCACATATACCAGTGAAGAGAAAGACACATGAAAAAGACACTGATAACAGAAACCCTGGGCAGCTCAGCTATTGAGAGAGGGCTGAAGTTAAGTTTCCCAGTAACCAAATCACTAGTGCGAGCGTGAGCTATCCTGCGTCCTCGCTAGGAGCTTCCTATTGCTACTAGCTTACCTCCTTAATTAACTAGGAGCGGGCTCAACAAAATGCTATTTTGCTGCTCGTCGGCGATGTGGAAAGCCCGCTCGACAATTCCTGCTATGTTTTTTTGTTGATTCCTCTGAAGTCCATTCCTTTTTGATTGTTTATGTTCATGTTTTGAGAAATCCTTAGTCATCCAAGGGACTGCGGAAAATGCTTTTTGACTAGCTACAGTTGATAATCTCCCCGCCAAAATTGCAGCTGCTTAATCGAGTGCTAGTTAACTCCACAGGGCAGATACCGGGCAGATACTTTCCTCGGATCCGCGGGTAAACGCCACTTTCTTCCATGACATTGGTATTGTCCCTTCCTCCTCCTTCCTTCTCCTTACTTCGTTTTCATCCAAGGCTGGAACCAGTGGTGACTTATCTGTGACACACCAATCTGATGTTCACTTTCATGGGCATCAGTTGCTATGATCCGGGCTTGGACGTTGTGCCGGCCTTCATCGGTTTCACTACGCAACGATCATCAACATGAAGTGGACAGTTGCGTGGAGTACAGTTGAAGCCTCAGAAAGAGGCCTGCGAAAGAGGCCCTCAACATGTGGAAAAGGGCATCCCTTTGCTGATTGCCAAGTCCATCAAGGGAAGAAACACCTTCGCCGCTCCATGCGGACATGGTTTGAGCCCTGAAGTTTTACAGCAGACGTCCTTCAATGGACAAGGCCGTTCAGCTGGACAAGGCTATGGCAGGCCATGGCATGCTCTACATATCTCAGATTATCTCGAATCATACAGACTGGGCGAGACCAGGCTATCAGGCCGAGTGTGCAAAGAGATCAAACCTGAAGCTCAGCACCAAACACTCCGCCGGATCCTGCGGAGAGTACTTTCTTTTGACCTCTCCGTCACCCGTTTCTTTGCCTCCAAAAATTTGGAGTTCCCGTTACAAAGCCTTTCTCCTCATCTGCAAGAACCTACTTGTACTAGCGAAAGCCTCCAACCTAGTAGCGTCTTGCTACTAGTAATGCCCTTGTTACTACTAGCGATGGCCTCCAACCTAATTGCGAACTGTGAGAATCAGGAACCCTTTCTTTTGGTGTGCCACTGTCGCAAAAGGTTCAGTCGTCGCAATGGCGCAAGCCACCAGGACATGCTGGCAAGCAAAAGACAGCGCTTTTAAGCGTTTGCTTGCGCACTTAATAGAAAGCGCATGATGGACTGTGCAGTTGTTCAACTGTTCAACTTTGCAAAGGAACAGTCTCAGAAGAGTCAACTGGCAAAATGTCCAAGATGCTTTTTTGATGAACTATGATTCCTATTGTGTTATTTGTGATGATGATCATCATTTTGTTTCTTCATTTTCATCTTTGTCCAATGACCTCACTCGCAATACATACACTGTGCCGAAAGGATAAATTTGGAGTTTCGTTTAAGAGAGCAGGTCAAAGCGGCTCTTGGTTGAATTTTCGTTGCCTCGGTCTTTGTGTGTGTGAGTGTCTGTGTGGGCGGTTCAGTTTTCCTGAATATGTTCTGGGTTGTTAGCTACTAAGAACAAGAAGCTACTAGGAACAAGTGCATCGCTAGTAGTGACAAGTGCCTTACTCGTAGTAACAAGAAGCTACTAGGGGCTCCTGGCCTTATTACTAGGAGCAAGGACGCTACTAGGGGCTCCTGGCATCGCTACTAGGAGCATTCTTACTACTAGAAACTTAACTATATCAATAACACGTCGTACTAGCAAGGACACTGATTCTCTAAGATGTGTTTGCTTTTGTGCCGTACACTCCGTACACTTTGTGCAGGCATAGGGCATGTGTCCTACAGGCCTTTCCGCATGGCTGTAGCAGACTTTCTGTCTGTCAGGCCAGTATCATCCGATGTGTTGCTTTTGTTTGTGCTGAAATAGTAGCGATGGGAGAAAACGAAACCTACTTTCAATCGCCTGCCGCCTACTGTTCATGTTGCTTGTGCTGAGATTGATTGGGCATTAGTGAAGCAGAGTCCTTGGTAGCGAACGCACTTGGAACTGTCAACGTCGCTTTGCAGCCGGGACTTTCACTCGGCGCTCTCACCGGAAGAGTTCAATGCAATTCTGTGCCGTGTGCAGGCGAGAGGGCATCGCTACTAGGAACAAGTGCATCGCTACTAGGGGTTCCTGGCCTTACTACTAGGAACAAGAAGCTATTCGAAACAAGAAATACATAGAATTAAGTTTAATTACGCGCGCGCGCGCGTGGGGGGGGGAGGAGCAAAGACGCAACTAGGAGCAAAGGGCATCGCTACTAGGAGCAAGGACGCTACTAGTAGCTCCTGGCCTCGCTACTAGTAGCAAGAAGGTAGTACTACTAGTTTCCCTAAAAATCTAGGAACCAAATCATCAGTGCGAGCTAAAAAGAAAGACTTGCATCATATGTTAGAGCGCTGTTGTGCGTGAAACAGTGCCGCTCATCGGGCAAAGTTCAAAATGGATGGGACACAATTGTCGTTCGTGCTGCTTGTTTTCTCTCTAAAAAGCACTAAACGAGTCATGGAATTAGTTTATATTGAAAGAATCAAGGAACATACTTTCAAAAAGGACAAGTCATGAAGCTGGAATATATTCTTACATGAAAGGGACATATTTCACAAAAATTTAATGAAATACATTGAAGGTTCATGACGTTAGCTTGCCTTAAAAAGTCAAGGGAACATACTTCACCGCTTTTGCAAAATCAAAAAACAACTTTGTGACTGGGAAACATGAAAGAAAAGGCTTCACAAGAACTTATCCATCTACGCTTTGTTAAGCCTGAAATTGCAAAGCTTTGCTTCGAGCCTTACCTGCAAAGCTAAAGACCGCAACCATACAAGTCTGTACAATGCTTCAGTTGACGGTGGCGAACATGAAAACTACTAGGAACAAAGGGCATCGCTACTAGGAGCAAGGACGCTACTAGGGGCTCCTGGCCTTACTACTAGTAACAAGAGGACGCTACGAACGGAACAGAGGCTACTGAAAATAGAAAAGTTGCCACAGTTTTTAACGTTTTGGCCACCACCTTGGCTCGCACCGTTCGTAGCCGCAGCAGCCTTTGTTTCGTTCGTAGCGTCCTCTTGTTACTAGTAGGGCCAGGAGCGCCCCTAGTAGCGATGCACGTTTTCCTAGTAGCGATGCCCTTTGCTACTAGTAGCTTCTTGTTACTAGTTTCATGACAGCCTTTGTTTGCAACTTTAAGCTTCTGTCCCACTTCCCTTAATTCAATTTCACTTTCCTTTGTCTTCTTGGCGTGTGCCTTGGCCCTCTCCTTGTCAGAAGCCTAGGCTCTCTTTGCCTTTTTGAGCTTCCCCCTAGTTTTCCCAAGCCTTCCGTTTTATGTTCCACACCCTACAAACGGGGCCAGGGGGCAGAACAAGTGCAGCTTCCCTCATAGGTTTCCAGGCTGCCAGAAGCCCAGTGCTGGCCCATGTTTTCAAACTCAATTGGTTTGGTGTCCATCGCGCAAGCTTTTTTGCAATCAGTCAAGGTCAAAAAGTAGGCCTTGTGCCAAGCCTCCCTGGTTACCAACACAACTTGTCGACGCAGATGGTGTAAGATGCAGGTGCAACTATTCGAGATTGGTTTGGCTTGCGATTGTCCATCTACTTGGATTTGAAAAGAAAGACATGCCAAGAAAGCCCTTCTGGGATGGTTTTATTTCAATCCAGACAACCAATATGATATCTAGGTGTTCAATTGAAACCAACCTGGATTGTTGTTTCAATCTAGGATCTCGGACACGGAGGTCTCATTGTGTCTCGGTTTGTTTGTCAGTTATGTTTGGTTGGTATTCAAGGCTATTTTCAAGGTTGTTATAGGTTTGGTTGCAGTTTTTGCTGATGTGTTCATCCTAAAACTCACCCCCATCGTTGGTTCTCTCAAAGATGGTGCGTCTTGGAGTTATCGCAGAGTCCCTGCCGTTTGGCACACATGAGAGTTGCTCCGATGGGGGTTCAATCATGGTTTTTTCTCATCATGGCAAGCATGATTGAAAGAACAATAAGCTACTAGGAACAAGTGCATCGTTTCTAGTAACAAGTGCCTTACTAGTAGTAACAAGAAGCTAGTAGTAACAAGAATTAGTAATTGCAGTTAAACAAAAAAAGGAATTGTCCATTTGCAAAAGCGCAAGATGGCGGGAGTTGTCGCAATCGAGTTGTCGACACACGCGCGAACCCTGGACTGAATCGGACACTTGGACCGACTCAAAGCTGACGCAAGAACAAACAAGACGCTAGTAGTAACAGGTGCATCGCTTCTAGGAACAGGTGCCTTACTAGTAGTAACAAAAAGCTATTAGAAATAATAAGCTACTAGTAGCGTCCTTGCTCTTAGTATGGCCAGGAGCCCCTAGTGCTACAAACAAGACCCAAAGTGCTACACAACCGATACAAATGGACGGTAGCGTCGGTAGCGTAGCACGAAACTGTTGAACCTGATGCAAATGCGAGTTGAATTCACGCTCCTTTCAGGCGAGGCTATTGCGGAGCGGCTTGAACTTCACCCAGGCCTGAGCAGCAAAAAACCGATGATGTTATTCTTCTGTCGCATCCGATCAATTCCTTTTGAGCAGCAATTAAGTACAGAAAAAAGAAGGACATATTTCGAACTGTGCGGAGACAAGAGGACAAGTTTTGGGGTTCCATGTTGTGGCAGCAGGCAGGCAGGCAGGCGAGCTGGCAAGGAAGGAAGGAAGCAACGCAGGATGCAAGGGCAAGGACAAAACACATGGCAAAAACTACAAACTATTGAGCGGCGTATTGTTTGTGCGATGTGTTGAGTGCTGTGGTAAATGTAATGTGACCAGGGGTGGGGTGATTTGGCATTGACGCTTGGATCGACGAGATCACCTCGTTGTTTCACTGGTCCGCTTTGGTGCAGTCTTGCGCCTCCTGGCCACTGCATTTTTTACATGAGCAACCACTTGTCTATCATCAGTATTCGCTTGTGAACGAGATAGGGCCCCCACATAAACGAGATACTTTTGCTTGATGACACGAAAGTAGTCTGAACGAGATAGTGTGATGTGATATGCTACTAAAGTAGTCTTAATGAGATACTGTGACATGACCTCCTACTTAAGTAGTCTAAACGAGATAGGGCCCCCACATAATAGATAGTGTAATTGAGTTTAGTAGCAAATAAATGCCGCCGCACACATGTCAAGAACCCTTTGTTCCTAGTAGCTTCTTGTTACTACTAGTGATGCCAGGAGCTACTAGTAGCGTCCTTGCTGCTAGTAAGCAACGCCCTTGTTCCAATGAAAGCCACTGAACATAGATATACCCCACCGCAAAAGCAAACATGGAAGTGTTAAGTCATCCCTTGGAAGACCATCGTCCTGAGCTATTCCACTTCCATGTTGGTTGTCTGGAGTGTCAGCAAACACCCCAACGGTGTTTTGAGGTTGTACTGGCCAGTGGCTGGAAGGGGCAATGTCAAGTCAGAGGGGATCTGTTTAATTTGTAAATTCGATCTGAGAGTGCTTTCTGTTGGTTTGGAAACGGACATGACACAAAGGATTTGTTGTGGAAATCGAGGGTGCCCACGGACTGAACTTGGGATGGTCCATGTAGCAATTCATGCCCGAAAAAGAAGTGGAATGCAAACAATAGTCGTTTGTTTAACTTTCAAAAGTTTACCACTGCCATTCATGGATTCATGCGCCGAATATTCAATGGTGACATTGCACAGTCTCTCACAGCTAGATTCGACAGGCAATGAGGGAAGCGGATGGCAAGAACAGCCTTCCGGGACCCCAATTCATGCAAAGTCACGGCCTGAAGAGACTAATAGCGATGGCCTCCAACCTAGTAGCTTCTTGCTCCTAGTAGTATGGCTGTTTCTAATAGCGATGGCCTCCAACGGTGTAGCCATGGACACAGACTGTGGTCACCACCTGTGGTCCTTTTTGGTGTCTTGTGACTCTTGTGAGGTCTGAGAAGCTTCTTGTTACTAGTAGGGATGCACTTGTTCCTAGTAGCGAACATTGTTACTACTAGTAAGGCACTTGTTACTAGTAGCGATGCACCTGTTCCTAGTAGCGATGCACTTGTTTGAGGTCTGAGAAGCTTACGCTTGGGTTTGTCCAACAAGGAAGTCGCACAGATCTTCAATTCTTTGAGCGCCGAGTCCTTCCGGACGGCAGGCGCCGCTTCTTCTTCTCGTCGACGGAGAACAACGATCACGTCGAGTGACGGAGAACTCTGTGTCAGGCACCCTTCATTTGCCCAATCCCGTGCAGAAAGGACAGGCCGGAAGCTACGACCTGCAAAGGGCGCTACAAACGGAACAAGTGCATCGCTACTAGTAGCTCCTGGCATCACTAGTAGTAACAAGAAGCTACTAGTAGCTCCTGACCTTCAGGTTTCTTCGTGTTTTACTAGTAGCAAGAAGCTACTAGGTTGGAAGCCATCGCAATTAGTAGCAAGAGGCTACTAGATTTCTTCGTGGTTCTTCTGTTTGGAGGTTTCCATGGTGCTCTTTGAAGCGCTTTTGGAAAAGTCGTCCGACAACCGGCTCCAGGAGAATAATGGAAACCTGGAAACGGACAAAACAAGAAGCTACTAGCAACAAAGGGCATCGCTACTAGTAACAAGTGCACTACTAGTAGCAAACAGCTACTAGTAGCTTCCTTGCTAGTAAGTAGCGATGCCCTTTGTCCACGCCTGCGGCACACGCCTCGCTAGGACTGGGCGGGTTTGGCTTTCCAGCGCTTCCGAGAGACCCTTGGAGATGCTCGGATAGGTCACATGAGTGAGCAGTCACATAGTGACATAGCGAGACCATGCACATGGCTTTGTGTAGCGATGCAGAAGTTGGTCCAATTTCAAGTACCCACACGTCACACACTGCTTTTCAATGATGTTTGGTGAAAATGATTGCACCCTGCATGGCGTATCCGATCGTATTTCCACATCAGACCTGTGTGGTACACATCAAGTCCATGCCCCGAATGGCTAAGTTGGCTAGGGTTCATGTGGGTTTCCATAAGATGATAGAAAAAAGTAATTGTCATCATGTCAGATGACTGCTGTTAACATCTAACAATTTGTAAGTTTTAAAGCACGCATGGCGAGATGAGACGTGTAATTTGGTTTGCCGACGCATGAAGTAAATGAACTATATCAGCACAAAGGCAACCGACCCCTAATCCCCGCTCACTCACCCAATCGTCCCCATGTTCAATCTCAGCTGTCAAAGATCCCTATTCACTCATGACATGCGTCAAACATGTTTTCTAGTCTGTATCATTTTCTCACGTCGTCTCTCGGTCCTAAAGTGCAAGTTGACTCAACGACCAGATAAATAGCCCCCTTGTTCCGCTCAGCGAAAGTCGCTCACGATCACAAAGTTTTGGATGAATGTTTGGCAAGAGTTATGCACGTGTCCAATTTGCCATGTCCGGGTCGCTGATTCCAAAACAATCATATCAAGCAGGTTAACTGCTGAGGCAAAGTGTTCGTTTGAAAGGGAATCTCCGATGCGTCCGAGGCAAAAACGCACGACAAACATGACCAAGAGTAATCCCGCAAGAGACCCCAGCAGTGTTTATTTGGACAGCGATTGTTTTTCACACGGCCAGCGGGGCTGCAAGTGTCATATCTTTGTTTCATGCGCACACATGAGGGTATACAAGACTAAGAGCACGCATATGAAAGCCGCATGAGAACCTAAAAGCACACTTATGAGAGCAAACGCATGAGCACCAATATGATAGAACACAAATACGAGAGAACACATGCGGGAGCACACAGGTGGGAGCAAACACATGACAGCGGGCACATATTATGAGCACAAATATGATGCGCACACATATGAGTCAGAATCCATCACAGTATTTGCACTTCGCTGTCCACAAAGTGCTGCCCCTGCCACGAAATCTGCACTTTGAGGTTCACAAAATCCGCAGTGCAGTGTTGCAATAGTAACAAGAAGCTACTAGTAACAAGTGCCTCGCTACTAGGAGCAAGTGCCTTACTAGTAGTAACAAGTATGCAAAATATCTCGTCTCTCAACGCTCTGAACTTGTTCGTTACGACTGTCCGCTAAATCAGTCCGAACTCACGAGTGGGGAGTGGTCAGAGCGGGTGGAGATGTGCTTGGTATGTGTAATGTGCCTCACTGTTGCACCAACAGATGGAATCTTCCAAAAAGAAAGCAATGTTTGCACACGCAACCTGCACAGATGCCGTAAAATTTATGAGGTCCAGCCTTAATTATTCCTTGTTCCGCTAGTAGGTTGGAGGCCATCGCTATTTGGTACCTCAATTGTATATGAAATAATAGATATTCTTAATATTCTTTATTCCTTATTCCGCAGCTCCGCATGTTGGCTGGCTTGCTGAGGACGATCGAGTTCAGAGCACTTTGAGGCGAAAGTCCCTTGTTGCCCATTCCGAAGCAAAGTCCCTTCATGTCCTTTCCCAGGCATCATTGTGAGCCTCCCCTGCGGCTCTACTTGGTGCAGCCCGCGCATTTGCGTGGCTAGATCAATACTCTCGGATGTGTGCAGTGAACATCGTTGAATGTCCAAAAGCTGATTCGTCACTCTAAGACGAACCGAGAGGAGAGTTGACGTGCCGCAAGACCCTTGATGTTCTGACAAGATGAAGAGAGTGCTGTAGAGCAATGGCCTCCAACCTAGAAGTGATGGCCTCCAACCTAGAAGCGATGGCAAAGTGTTTGAAAAACTTTGCTAGCATGTGGTTGACGAAACTGGTCTTTGGTAACACCATCATAGGCAAGGTAAAATGCCTTGACGGCCTATGCAGGTTGCAGACGTAATTAACAACGCATGAGGCCCATTTTCAGGGAAGTGAGGTATCCGGGCAAGTGACTGTTAAACAGTTGAGGTGACACACTGCTAGAATGAACGCAGAAAGTCAAAACGAGCGCTTCATGCACCTAAGGTGTCATGTTCTTTTAAGCAAAGGCCTCCACTCTACTAGCGATGACCTCCAACCTACTAGCGTCTTTTTCTAAACATCTAGGATTCAATTAGGATTGCCTTTATTGAAAGCACTATGAAGCGTGTCCCCGTGCAAAAGAGCTTCTTGTCACTAGTAGTCATGCCAGGAGCTACTAATAACGTCCTTGTTCCTAGTAGTAAGGCCAGGAGCCCCTAGTAGCGTCCTTGCTCCTAGGTACGGTAGGTATGACACAGCAACACGATTCCCCGCCACGAAAGTGCACTTCACACAACGCCAACCACGCTATCATAAAGTACTGTGCCTATTGCGCCAGCAATGAAAATGACTGAGTGAGTTTGGCACACTTCGTACACACCTCGTGTAAGCTAAAATTTGCAGCACATCAGACGATTGGATTGATTTCGTTACTTTGATGTTTCACCCACAACAGATGTGTCAGGAGGCTATCAGGTTGGAGGCCATTGCTACTAGGGTGGAGGCCATCGGTGGAGGCCATCGCTAGTAGGTTGGAGGCCGTTGCTATCAGGGTCCTTAAAGTCTTTTTTTCTACACCATTGGGGTGTGGCCAGGTTTCAACTCAAGGCCCTCCTGAAGCTAATCCTGGCACAGCAGGGTCATGCGACGCGGTTTGAGCAACAGCACACCACACCCAGATCCGCAAACATTAAGCGAGAACGCGTTGTTTTTCCATACTAGTAGCGTAAGTAGCTTAATTAAGTAGGTGCCTACTTAATTAAGTAAGGGCGGGTTTTAAAGAAAAATGAAAATATAAATTGGATTTGCAGATTTGTTGCGCCAGGCCTTCACAGGTTTTGCTGCTCTTCTCACGGAGATCGAGCCCTCGATCACGTCACACACCCAAGGTTTTGATGACTTTTGGGTCTTTCATGGTCTTTCTGTTTTTGGGCTTCGGGTCTGCTTTTCGTCAACATGCTTGGTCTTCGGGAGTAGCAGTGGGGTCAGATGTGTTTGGCATTGTCGAGTGTCTTCGAAGCTCGTGAGGAGAGTCCGTGCACAGTTACACATGCGTGCGTCATGGGTGGGGCTCAGAAGCACAGGATGGTCACTCAAATAGATTATAAGTTATAATTGACTTCTTCCTACTAGCTTCTTGTTACTACTAGTAAGGCACCTGTTACTACTAGCGTGGCACTTGTTACTACTAGCTTAAGTTAAGGATAAGATTTATAACTCACCAACTCGGAACGATTATTCCCGGCTAACCCCTGCGTTCGCACCGACTTCTTTGTGTTTTCATGTTAAAGCTAATTAGTCTGAGAACACGAGTGAAAGCATAGACACGAGTCGAGGTGCCTTGCAACCCTGGGGCTGCGCGTGCACCTGGTTGATACGAGACCCCTCGACCTATGAAGGCCAAGCAAAGTCTATGAATGAACGCAGCGCACCTTCATCGCTGGACCTAATTCGGCGTGGCCCCACCCAACCCACCCTGAGCACTTAAGTGTTGCCCATGTTAAAAGATATCAACTGCAAAACTTAAGCAGCAACACCGCCAACAAGTTCAAGACCCAGATGCAACCAAAGCAGAACTTGTTGGGCACGCGTCTAGGTCAATCGCAAGGTTGGTTCATCACTGTTCGCAAACTGACGGCCCCAAATCTATAAAGTGCTCTTGAGTTCCTCAGCTGCTACCGAAGAATTGTGGTCACTGTGTTCGGGTGGTCCTCCTTGCAATGAAACAGTCGGGTGACTATCAGCTACTAGGGTGGAGGCCATCGCTAGATTGGGGGCGCAGAGAAATCACTTCAGAGATCTTCAGAGGCGTTCTTGTGGCATCCTGGCCGAAGGCACGTGAATGCCACCCTCGCGGCAACCGGTCATTCAACCAGTTACGCCCCTAGTAGCGTCCTTGCTCCTAGTAGCGATACCGCAATCAGGATCCTTCAACCGGTCATATGGTACTGAGTGGAACAGCCAATGTGGCATAGCAGTCATAGCAGCTTCAGCCAGCTGATCGTAGGGCGTGTGCACCTATTAACATTTATTGTCGGTCGTTGTTTACCCCTCTAAGACAGTAAATTTGCCAGAACATTTTGTGGTTCACGCATGCTTAAGCAGCACAAATTGGTGGAATGTGTGCCTGTGTAGCACAAAATTGTTGACGCAGATCAGCTCTCAGACGAATCGTTCTACGACTGGCTTTAGCAACGGAGCAGTCGAGGCTGCACACGCAAGTGAGGTAGAAAAAGCATTGTTATTGAGCAACCTTGCAATCCGTTGGGACAACGAAACAATGGACAACAGCGCAATTGCTGAGCTGAAACCTGCAATCAAAAAAAGGTGCAACTTGGACAGATCAATGCGACTGGACAAGAACACTGGTGAAATCCGGATGAAAAGACCAAAGGTGGGCATGTGATGGGCCTGTCACTCTGTGGTTTAACATGACGTGCTGTTTTCAACGTGTTCTCGATTCGGTCGAGGTCCGCAGAGATTGGTCGGCTATGGTGGGAACCTCAGGGAACGATGCCGTCTGCGTCCGATGCGTCCTGTATCACTCTCAAGCTACGTGTAAAACCATGTAGTAACAAGTGCCTCGCTAGTAGTAACAAGTGCCTTACTAGTAGTAACAAGAAGCTATTAGAATTAAATTAGAATTAAAATAAAAAAACTTCTAGTCTTAGTGGACACAAGTTTGGGGGCCCAAAACCCACGGAGGGCCTCACCAGTTCGGGAACCTGTGGAGACAAATGCAAACATTGTTACTACTAGTAAGGCACTTGTTCCTAGTAGTAAGGCACTTGTTTCTACTAGCTTCTTGTTACTACTATATAGTAAGGCACCTGTTACCACTAGCGATGCACTTGTTACAAGAGCGTGAAGAAATTGCAACGGTATTCAAACTAAGCTTGCGCCCGGAAAACGCCGGGCGGGCATTTCGCCGACAAAGCGGCCCCCGTTGCTTGCATTCAACCTGATTCCACCAGATTGGACCATGGCATTGGAGGACTTGCGAACAGCCAGAGAAACGGGAGATGAGCAGGAGGTGGAAAAGGTGGAGGAGAAGGTGAAGGAGGTGGCGGAGGAGGTGGAGGAGGAGGTGAAGGAGGCGAAGAAGGAGGTGGAAAAGGCGAAGAAGGAGAAAGCCAAGCAGGAGAAGGCCAATTGCTGCACAGCTTCAGTGTGTTCACAGTTCTTCCGAAAGATGCCAGAATAGATGAAGGATACTTCACATATCTTCAGCCCCCTGGTCTATGAATACCGTCAGTATGCCTTCAAAAGATGAATGAATCCCAAATGACAAGCAAGGCAAACGGAAGAATTGGCACACAGGATTGAAAGAACCAAAGTGTCACTAAGACTGAACACGCAAACAGAGGACTGTCAGATGTTCTGTCTCTTGCTCCAAGCATTGCAAACAGTTTCTCGGCAAAAGTCATTTGTAGACTTTGCCTTTGTTGGATGCATTTGTTTTCTTGGCTAAACATCCTCCCCTAGTTCAAAGACAAGGCGGTTCATTGGATTCATCGTGTTTTGATGCGGTGTCTTCCTGATGTATCAGGTAGCAACACCTGCTGAGACGGACAAGCCCTTCGCATTGGCACTGGATGATGCGCAGCTGGATGAAAGCGGGCGAATGCTCACAACAGAAAAGGACTGCTTCAGGCGAGAGAGCGCGACTGAAATTTGGAATGAGAAGAATTGCTATCAGCAGATTGCCGACCACCTCATGTTCGAGAAGAACCCCCCTGCCATGTCCGTGCTGGGCTCATCAGGAATTGGGAAGTCAAACTTTATTATTTACCTCATTTGGCGACGCTTTCAAGACCCAGAGCTCAGCAAATTCTCGCTTTTCTGCACAATGTGGATGATATAACTCGTGTCAAGAAGAATGAAATGCCACTACAGGTTGATGTTGGAACATTGAAAACTGCTCCAAGCCAAGCCTTGTATGTCATGGATGCCTGTATTGATGTAGCACGTCGAGTTCAGTACCAGTCCTTGTGGATAACATCGGCAAGAAAGCCAGAATATTTTCAAAAAAGCTGCACGTGCTTCTGGGCAGTTCCTTTCGCCAACATGGACTTTGGAGGAAATGCTGCAAGACAAGGTAATGCTGCTTCATGGGTTGCCGCGGAACAAAAATTGAAGAGCGATTTGACATATTCGGGGGCTGTGCGCGGATAGTGTTGGAAGAGGATGAACACCTGGTCAAAATGGACAGGAAGAGGCTCGAAGCTGCTTTGAACAGTGCTGACGCGCTCTCAACTCTGGAGGTTAGTTCGGAGATGAGGGCAATCAGCCAGGACACACACCTTCTGTTAAAGATGTATCCTGAGTGGAATTTTAAGGTTTTTGCTGTCAATGTATCGTCTCCTTATGTTTGTCAAGAGTTGGTGAAGAGAAACCGACAAAGCAAAGCTCTTTGGGAGCGTATAGAGGAGGGAAGGATGACAGCCATCGGGTGTGCGTTGTTTGAAGAGGCATTTCATGAGTTCACGCAGGACAAGAAACTCCCCAAGATCAAGCTTCGAGCAAGACGCCTGACTACAGATGGAACAGAGAATGATACAACAGTTGAATTCACAGGTGGGCTTCTGATTTCAGACAACCCCAAGCCGGTCACTGAGGCTGGCAAATACTACCAACCCACAAGCAAGACATTCCCCGCCTTTGACGCATGGACATCAGAGGGTTTGTTTCAGATGACAGTTGCAGACACACACACCATCAACTTTGCCGGAAGCAGGACACAGGCATCCAAGGTTGCCGTCGAGGCTGGCAAGAAGCATGGTGGCAAGGCAAAATTCTACTTTGTTGTCCCTTCGTTTCAGTTTGCAGGGGGCTGGAAGAAGCTGCAGAAACTTACGGAAATGGAAGACAAGATTGAGCAATGGGTAGTATGCTTTGAGGAGAACCTTCCAAAGTGAAGTTGAGAAAGCAAAAGATGGAGATTGTAGCTGGGGCGTGGGGTATCAAAGAGCCCATTGTAAGATTGGAAATTGAAAAAATGCTGCGCAAGTTGTAACATAAAGTTTGGGATAAAATCTAGATGCGCAAGGCTCGGTGGTGGCAAGCGCAGTTCCCTTCTTGGGTTAGAGGCCATTCCTATTAGGTTGGAGGCCATCGCTAGTAATTTTTGTTTACATGTAAAAATACATGTGAAGATACATGCACTGTGAATCTTCTAAGCGGAGTGTCGGTGTGTGATTCTCAGGTGTGTGCTGGAGAAGGAGGACTTTTCGGATTGATCCTTAGCCTCAGCGTGCCTCAGCCCTTTCACCCAACCAACAGCGCTATCCTGAGGACGAGCCCTTGGTTAGGTTCGAGGCGCTTGGGAAGTGCATCAAATCGTTCAAGTTCGTAGAGTATGGCTATAATCGAAGGTTAGGAACCTGTTCTCTAGAGATATCTTTTAAGCCTGTCAAATGGATAGCGATAGCGAGGTGCTTTGGTTTGTTTGATTATGATGGAACTCCAACCTAGCGACGGCCTCCAACCTGATAGCGGCGGCCTCCAATGGATAGTTCCTTGAAACATTTGACAGGAGCTCCTCAGCTGGATGAAATGCCGGAGAGTTTGAGGACAGGTGAGTGGAGGACTCTCGGACAGGTTGGAGAACAACATGCCATGCCATTTAACAACGCATTCAATCAATGTCCAAGGCTATTGAGGAAGCCTTGTTTTGTTCCTTTCCCTATCTTCAGGTATCGTCCAGTAGATATACCATGTGATGTGGCACTAGTGCACCACCCAGTCCGGAGAAAGTCCGCCAATAGCACCGTGGACAAGTCAGCCAGTCGGCTGCGTTTCACCGACTCCAAAGATGGGTCGTTCCGTGCAGAAAGAGCGTTGCTGTCACTACTGAGCGTCACCGGCCTCAGTTGTGTCGTCAGCCTCGGTCGCCCGCAAACTCACCGGCGGAGTCTTCACTTCCGCATTTGTCAACCCAGTAATACAAGCACTAGGAGCGATCGGACGCTCCGATCGGGGCTCCTGGCCATATTAGGAGCAAGAACGCTACTAGGAGCAAAGGGCATCGCTACTAGGCCTGCTTGTTTCATAACTTCTGGCTTTGCATCAGCATCTATAGTCTCATCATCCTTATCATGTAGTAAACCTTCCACTGCTGGGCTTTTAATAGCCACGGGCTTATCTCGCACAACCTCTGGCACCTCTTCCACAGGCACCTCCACGTTCGTTTTAGTTGCTTCCACATGTTTAAGAGATTTTCTGCTACTTCTTGTTCATTCACTTCTGCCCTATCCTCAGTTCTTTTTTCCTCATTTTCAGCACGAACCTCTTCCTCATTCATTCCTAATGCATCTTCTGAATCCTAACCTGATGCCACACTCCTCATTTTCTTCCTCTTAGACTCTTCTGCCTTACGAGCTTCAAGACCTTTCTGCTCAGCATAAGTATCCCCAAGATACATGCAGATATATGTACATACAGCCCGTATCTGCTCGAAATTACTATTTTCCACGTAGAGCGCTGCTAAGAAAAGGTCCATTGCCGTAAGCCGGCGAGCTCATATGGTAGAATTCGGCCCATATGACACAAGTCTGGTTGGGTGGACGAATCGGCTATCACGGAGCCACGGTTACAAACCACTACCTCCTCAGGGATCGCTTTGGCCCTGGTTCCAAGACGGCTCTTGAGTCTGAAAAGTGTTTGGTGCTCCAGGCCTTACTACTAGTAACAAGAAGCTACTAGCAGCTCCTGGCATCGCTACTAGTAACAAAGGCATCACTACTAGTAAGCGAGAAGTTGCTAGGGTGGTTCCGCATCTTAAGTAGGTGGGCCAGTGATGTCACTCGCACTGTCATCTTCAGCTTCTTGGCCTGGCTCGGCGGGTAGCCATTGCGAGCTCAACCAACTTTTTGATGGTCAGCTCTGAGCGTGTGGGTTTCTTCATATGTCCCTTTGTTGCAGAGAATTCGTCGCGGGATCACAACCATTGTGTTGTAACCCGGCTACCCATAGCCTACATAGACCCCCTCCGAACGCATGATCATGTCTTGAGGGTTCGGTTTTCGGTGGTATTTCTTAAACATGGTTTATGTGATGTTTGTGTGTGTTTTTAAGGTCTAAAGAAAGGGATGACGTGTCAGGGCTTGAGATTGGCTGAAGAAAGGACGTTCCTTGCCGACTTCGGAGACACTGTGGTTCAGGTTTCATGACGTAAAAAATCAAGACCTAAGAGCAAAAGGAACCTACTAGCGATGGCCTCCAACCGAAGTGCATTGAAAGTTGTAAAATGTCAAGACGCATCAGCACACGGACACTTAAGCGGGTCTCATTCATGGTCATATCAAGACGATTGCCCAGATTGATGCGGAGATCAATGAGGTGCACAATTGTTTCCCATCCTTTCAACAGTCTTTGCAAGCGTCCAGCAAGATGGGGTGCATTCCGACGCTCGCTCGGTCAATGTTGCTTGGCAAGCTAGGGGCGGCCCTGGGTGTGTCAACTGAAGTCTTTATTTCTGTGATTGTTTGCGTTGTCACAATACACAAGTTTGCTCACACAACCGGTAGTTGGTAATTGAGCATTTATCTAGTTGCCTACCTACCTACCTACCTACCTACCTAGCGATCTATCTATCTATGTGTCTTGATTCTTTCTGTTTCTCTTTCCTTCTTTCATTCTAATCTATTCTATTCTATTCTACTCTCCTCTATTCTGTTCTGTTCTATCTATTTGTTTATCCAGCCTCTAAAGCTCGAACCTGTGAAAAGGCCTATCAAAGCATTTCGCGGGCTGCCCATGCACTCAAACCGAGCTCGGCATGTATCCCGTCAACCCGAGCGTGCTTTGTAAAGGACGCACCGTGGCCCACATGCCAACAATTGAAATATTGGGGGAACTTGGGGGTTGTCAATGAACATCGGAAGACGTTTCCTGCACAGTCTTGAACATGTGTAAGCAATGTGTAAACCACCCTTTCTCGTGGTACTTGCAGGAAGAAAGAGTGGAGATTCACTTGTGATCACTAGAGTCACAAGAGGCGCTCTCAATCCAAAACAACCATTCTTCACTCAGCCTTACTACTAGTAAAAAGAAGCTACTAGGGGCTCCTGGCATCGCTACTAGGAGCAAGAAGCTACTATAGGGGCTCCTGGCGTCACTACTAGTAGCATTCTTACTACGAGAAACGAGTCCTGTGGGATCAAAAAAGGCGATCTACACGAGGATCAGCAAAACGATGTGCTCTCTGTTTATAGCGCACTTGGCAGCCTTTGCCTCTGAACGAGCCGAAAAGGGACCGAACCGGTGCCCTTTGCTTCTAGTAGCTTCTTGTTACTAGTAAGGATGCTCCTAGTAGTACAGCCAGGAGCCACTAGTAGCGTCCTTGCTCCTAGTAGCGATGCCAGGAGCCCCTAGTAGCTTCTTGTTACTAGTAAGGCCAGAAGCCCCTAGTAGCGTCCGATCGCTCCGTTCGTAGCGATGCCCTTTGCTCCTAGTAGCGTTCTTGCTGCTACATGCTGCCTCCATCCTGCCATCCCAAAAGTCCGCCCGACGTGGCAAAAGGTGCAGCATCATGCATGTCGCCTGGGTTGAAGGATTCTCCCGTTGCCCGCATCATTGCGCATCAAGCGTTTGGCCAACGCAAACAAATTCCATGGCCAATTTGAAGCCAAGGAGTTGTTTTCAACTAGCAAACACACCGCTGGCTTGCACCAAGCAAAAATGCTTTGGGGCTGTAAGAAATGCGCTATAAAGGCCCAAGGCCCCAAGGCAAAAAAAGAACCAAGGGGGAAGAAAGGTCTGAAGTATGTGTTACAGTGTTTGTACAGTAATTTCATGTCATGTCCAATGTCTTGGCTGTTCTTTTTCAATTCAGAATCTGTTCGCCGGGCACCACATGCTCAGGCTCAACGATGGGATGGAGCCTGAGCAAGTTCCATTTGCGAAGAGGTGTTACGTGGTTCATATCATGTTCGCTTAACCAGCAGCAACAAAGAGGCGACTAAAAGTCAAAAGATTGAAAGAAGAGAGGCAGAAGTGAAAGGAGCGTTAGGTTGGAGGCAATTCCTAGTAGGTTGGAGGCCATCCCTACTAGGTTGGATGAGCCCGAGTGCGGTTCCTTAAAGTGTTTGTGATCCAAGGCCATGGAGAACTTGGATCCTTCCGACAGACAGGGCTTCATTGTCTCTGAGATTTTCAGGTTCAATTGCATGTCAGTCTCCATTTGCCTAAACACTACCCGCCTCTGAAGTTCGAAACGTGTCCAGCGACTTTGAAAAGAAGAGCAGCAATTCGGAAACTGACCACGAATGAGGAGCTACTAGGAGCAAGGACGCTACTAGGGGCTCCTGGCCTCGCTACTAGGAGCAAGGGCCTTACTACTAGTAACAAGAAGCTAGTAGAAACACGCATGCGACGTGTCGTTGTGCTCCAGGTCGGCTGCACTCGATGAGAAACCTTTGAGTCTTGGGCTTCTTTTGAAGGTTTGGGATGTCGTGTTTTTGTTTCTACAAATGTCGGGGCGCATTTCATGTTGTGTGTTTTTGTGTTTGTCTTTCTTTTGTGGTGTTGTTTCTTTCTTTGGGCTTTTAGACATTGTTTCTTTTTGTTTGTCCCTGTACCGTCAAAAGGGAAACAGCGTTTGTTGCACAATCGTCAGGCTTATGATGTGGTCATTAAAAAGCATGGGATCAATGCCTGGGACTCAGGAAGTTAGGCTGTGTAGTGATCATTCTGTAGGCACAAGCAATGCACGCTCCATCTATATACATGAAATGGCCTCCCTAATAGCAATGGCTGTCACATGTTCCAATTTCGAGGGAAAAGAAGGGAAACAGAGCCTAAACGCAGCCACCGGCTCGTGCATTTTGCCATCCGACCTTCTTGGCGCATCTGACCTTGCATGTGGAACGATGGTGAGAGGCAATGTGTTGATCTTGAACATGTTGTGGCAATACTGTGTGGAGCACGCACTTTGGAGAGATCGTGTCTGTTCAACCGAATAGCGGCCTCCAACCTACTTCCTGCCATAACCATACAGTTACCATAGCACTTTGAATGAAAAAAGACGCAGGTGGAGATTCAAAGGAGACGGTCCAGAGGAAGCAACAGCTGCTCTTGGCAAGGTGGCTTCCAAGCATGGTGCTCTCGCAGCTATGGAGGCGTAACAGGGTCGCTTTGGATCGATTCGTTTGATCGGCAGGGCGCGTTTCATGGAAAGAAGGACGCTAGTAGTAACAAGTGCATCGCTAGTAGTAACAGGTGCCTTACTAGTAGTAACAATGTTTGCTATTAGAATTACATTAGAATTAATCTATTTCATCCCTGCCCATGCGGTCATCGTTTTATGAGGGACATGGGCCGGAATGAAGTTGGGAGTACGAGGTCGATGCTTCTGAAACTGAAGTCCTGCCAGGCTCCCCAATTGTGCTTCTGGACACACACTAGGCAATCTGAAAATAGAACGAGCCCTCTAGAGAGATAATTTTTTAGCTCAAAATCAAACACACTTTTTGCCAGTGTCTTCTCACCCAAAAACCTGTCCAAACCCTAGGTATTGAGCTACTTCGTGCAGAAGCAAAAGAAACAGGAGCATATAAATATCATGCAACACTTATCTTTGCACTATTTTCTTCCACAAACACCATAGGTTTTGGGAAAAAAGAAACACAACGCTTGATTTTAGCCTCAAACATTGTGTGTCTTCTTAGTTTTTGGATTTTGCTCATGTTGCCTTAGTTAGTAATTATTTTGGAATCTTCACCTCAGAACATTTTGGTTTGCTCTTCGGTGATGTCAGCTGCTTGCCTGGGGCTCTTATGGTAATGTATTTGTGTGAGACCGAAGAAAGCCAGATCAGTTCGCCCGAACGCAGCGTTTCCGCACAACTGGAAGAAAGAAAGAAAAGGAAAACAGGTTTAATGAAAACATTAATACAGGTCTAGAGGTAGAAAAGGACTACAGGTCCAAAGTAGCAAAGAAAAAGCAAAGGAATAGAGGTCTCAAGAAACAAACAACACGTGTTATACAGGTCTAAAAAAAGAATGCACAAAGAAAGAAAAAAATCACAGGTCTAAAGAAAGAATCTAAAGAAAGACAAGTCAAAAGAAAAACGACATGTCTAAAGGAAAAGAAGAACAAATGATTACGGAGGTCCAAAAAGAATGACAAAAAGACACAGATTTAAGAATACAAATGAATAAGAGGCATACGGGTCTGAAGAGAAACAAGAAATACAGGTTTAAGAAGAAAAGGAGTCTAACAAAAAAGAAATGTCTAAAGAACAATGTCAGTCATAGAGGTCTAAAGAACAGCAAACGTAATACAGGTCTAAGGAAAAATGAGTGGACATAAAAATGGTTAGATTGGCCAAACGAAAAAAAAAATGTCAGAAACAAGAGGAAAACAAAAGTCGAAAGAAACAAGGAAAAGAAACGTGTAAATGCAAAGAGAAAAGAAGAAGAATTGTCCTAAGAAAATGACAAAAGAAGAAAGGAATACTAGTCTAACGCAAAAAAAACATGCAGAGAAAAAAATGCAGGTCGAAAGAACTGTATAATGGGAAGGAAGGTCTAAAGAAGAAAAGGTCAGACGCAAGAGAAAACTGGTATATTTCAACTGGACTTCAGATAAGTTTTGGGGAGGGAGGGATTTTTGCGTGCCAGGCTCTCACAAGCTTGTCACCCGGCGAAATTGGATTGTGTTCTTTTGACAGCTGGTTCCAGTTGTTTGTTTTCTTGGTTTGAGGCATCGCTACTAAGAGCAAGGACGCTACTAGTAGCTAGAAGCTTCCCTGGGAATCGTTTCACCTGTAGTAACAAGGACGCTACTAGGAACTAGTTGCTACTAGTAGTAGTGGCCTTCAACCTAGTAGCGATGGCCTCCACCTAGTAGCATCCTTACTACTAGTAGCAAGAAGCTACTAGGGGCTCCTGGCATCGCTACTAGGAGCAAGGACGCTACTAGGGGCTCATGGCCTTACTACCAGGAGCATCCTTACTACTAGTAAGAAGAAACTACTAGAAGCTTATTGTTTCTATTAGCTTCTTGTTAGTACTAGTAAGGCACTTGTTAGAAGAAGCGATGCACTTGTTACTAGTAGTAACAAGAAGCTTCCTTGTTGATTTGCAATCGAAATTCGGATCCTCAAGGACCGCCTTGAGCCGCCTCGAAGTGAATACAATCCACTGCAATGTGGTCGTTGCTGCTTACAAAAGGGAATCCTCATGGAGGAGAGCTGTGAATTTGCTTGAAGAGCTTCCAAGGTGGACTTTGCTTCCAAGTATTGTGACCTTCAATGCTTCTTGGAAGCTACTAGGTTGGAGGCCATCACTAGTAACAAGAAGCTAATAGCTCCTGGTAGTACTATGTAGTACTAGTATATGTGAATCTATTTGCTTCCAAGGCTTGTTTCTCGGCTTCTGCCTGGCCTTGGGCCTTTCGGGCCTTGGCATCTCTGCGCCACCCGACCCATAGCGATGGCCTCGCACCGACCCGAGCCACCTACAACGCACTCTTTGGATGTACGGGCGGCGCCTGGTCGACGGTCTTAGATCTGGCGGAGCAAACACGGAGGGTTTTTGGTACTTTGGATCAACAGGGCCTTACAGCTGCGTTGAGTGCTTGTGAGAGATTTTCGACATGGCACGAGGCCCTGCGACTCATTCAGTCGGACGAACGTGAAGACTTGGATGTCATCTCCTTTACTGCAGCCATCAAGATCTGTGGCTCATCTCTTCAATGGCAGTTCGCTCTGCATTTTCTTCAAAAGATGTCTTCAATGGCAGTCCGTCCCAACTGTGTGACCTATGGCGCAGTACTAAGTGCATGTGAGAAAGCAAGTACTACATACTCATCTCACTGGACTTTTGCTTTGCAGCTCGTTGTCGACGCAAGCACCCAGAACTTGTCAAGTGACATCATGTTTAGTACATCAATCAGTGCCTGTGAGAAATCAAGTCAGTGGCAAAAAGCTGTTTTGGAGCTGGAGACACTGAAGAAGAACAAGAGGAAACTTCAAGCTTACAGTTTCAACCCTGTGATGGCTGGATGCGTTAGCAGTTCTCATTGGAAGAACGCTTGGGAACTATATGAAAAAATGCCACAGCTTCGACTACTTCCAGATTCGTTTACCTACACAGCTTTGATGAAGACTGGAGCAAGCGAGGGAGGGACTGGAGCGACTTCTGGAGCGACTTTGTGGCAACGGGAACTTGTCCTCTTAAAGAATGCTTTCGTGAGCCAACGCGAAAGTGAGGAGGATAGAAGACAGAACCAAAAAGGAACCAAGCAAGAAAGACAAGTGGCTACTGTTGCGGTGGCGGACGAACCGAGTGTGAAGCTCTTGGCTGCTGTCGTGAAGAAGTTCTTCACCGAGGCCTCGTCCGCCTGGTGTCAAGCCTTACTTTTGGCCGAGAGAGTCCGAAGAGGACGAAGAGGACATCTGTTTACATGGCCTTACTAGTAGTAACAAGTGCCTTACTAGTAGTAACAAGTGCCTTACTAGGAAGACATACTAAGTAGCGAACCTTGCCCTAGAATTGGCCTCCACGCTTCTACAGTAGAATAAAGCTTGGAAGACATACTAAGTAGCGAACCTTGCTCCTAGTAAGGCCAGGAACCTCCGTTCGTAGCGTCTTGGCACAGGAAAAGAGCGACTCGAAGACGACTCGAAGAATGAGGAGCGTTTCTTCGTGAGTTTGGCCACAGGCCTTTCAGACCGGACCGAGACTTGGAGGACGAACCTCTCTCTGTTGCGGTTCTGTCCTCCAAGTCTCATCAGCTGTAGTGCTGCCATCAACTGTCTCAAGGGTTCCACCTCGTGGGCAAAGGCTCTTCAAACTCTTCTTCTCATGCTCGACTTGGCCCTTCTTCCGAACGCCGTAACGTGCAGTTCGATCATTGCTGCATGCGACAAAGGCTTCCAATGGCGCTTCGCACTGCGTGTGTTTGCGGATATGGCAAGGAAGCGCATCGCAGATAGAATCGCCTATGGCTCGATCATCACAGCAATTGGCACGTCCGGTGAATGGTCTTTGGCCCTAAACTCTCTCGCTGTTCTTGAGAGATCTGCAGACTGCACAGCAGACTGCACTGCAGACGGTGCAGCAGTTGTTGCCTGTGAGAGGGGCTGCCAATGGCAAGTTGCGTCGCATCTCTTGCACAAGACTTCGCAGCGGCTGCGCTTTGATGCTAAGAGCAACATGGCAGTGATAGAAACAACGCACGCGTGCTTTTGTGATTTGTTGCTAACTTTTCTGAACTTGCGGCTGGATCAGCTTGTTGGACTGTGCCAATGTTTGCGACAGGTTTGTAGTGCAAACTTTGTTTCAGCAAACATGCAAAGCAGGCTCATTGCTTTGGCTGATACTTTGCAAATGGGTGTGTTGGAAGATGTAAGAGCTTCTGGCTACGTTGGCTATTGGTCCACTTATAGGATGAATTTGCATCATATGTTTAACCACTCGGCAGGTGATGCGAGCTTGGGCCCTGTGTTTTTCTTAATAGACCTGTCTTTTCTTCCTGTTGTTTTTTCTGTTATTAGTATTCAAGACCTTTTGTACGCTGTTCTTTGATTCTTCGTTTCTTAGCTGTCTTCCATTTTCTTGCTTTCTTGATGTTAGGAAGCAGTTTTGTGATGTGCATGCACAGTTTTACGTACTTGGTTCCCTCTTCTTGTTTTCCGATACGTTCATCCTTTGCAAGGTTGCAGTGCTGCAATCAGCGCATGTGAAAATTGCGGAGAATGGGAGATTGCAACGGCTCTGTTCGACTTTATGCTCTCTTACCGATCAGAGCCAGACATTTTCACTTGCAGTGCAACGATCAGTGCACTTGCTGGTGAGAAATGGTTTTGGGCATCGCAGCTTTTGGTAAACACCCGGTTGATACAGTGTATACAGTTGAATGGCGTTTCATTCAGTGCGGCCATTAGTGCTTGCCATCCTCAGAAATGGGAACAAGCTTCTGACTTGCTTCGCCAGATCTCATTGCGGCGTTTGAAGGACGAGACAGATGACATCTCTTGCACAGCTGTCATTGGTTGTCTTGGTCAGTCAAGCCAATGGCAATGTGCTTTGGATTTCTGTCGCCAAGAGTTCACAGAATTCACCTTTGGTGCAGCAATTGGTGCCTGTGCCAAAGCTTGCCAGACTCAAGGGACAAAATGAGCGGAGAAAAAATCCGTCGAAATGAATTCAGTTCTTTCACTTCATATTCAGATCTGGAATTCTTTCACATTCAGATTCAGATCCTAGGAACAAGAATCCTTGGGAATCGTTTCAGTTGCAGTAACAAGAAGCTACTAGTAACAAGGGCATTACTACAAGGAGCAAGGATGCTACTAGGGGCACTCCTGGCATCACTACTAGTAATAAGAAGCAACGAACGTAACAACAAAGGGCATCGCTACTAGGAGCAAAGACGCTACTAGGGGCTCCTGGCCATACTACTAGAAGCATTCTTGCTACTAGTAACAAGGTTCGCTACTAGGAACAAGTGCATCGCTACTAGTAACAAGTGCCTTACTAGTAGTAACAAGAAGCTACGAACGTAACAAAGGGCATCGCTACTAGGAGCAAAGACGCTACTAGGGGCTCCTGGCCATACTACTAGAAGCATTCTTGCTACTAGCAACAAGGTTCGCTACTAGGAACAAGTGCATCGCTACTAGTAACAAGTGCCTTACTAGTAGTAACAAGAAGCTACGAACGTAACAAAGGGCATCGCTTTGGTTTGTTTCGTCGACGTCTTGAGGCCACGGACTTCCTGGGTCTTCAGATCTATCGCTCTTTGCTACAGTCGGGAAGCAAGAATATCGACACACTAGTAGCGTCCTTGCTCCTAGTAGTAAGGCCAAGAGCCCCTAGTAGCTTCTTGTTCCTAGTAGCATTGCCAGCCTATTTACTGTAATTACTTCTGATTTTTCAGCCTTTCCTTTTCCTTCCTTTCAATTCGGATATACCTTTCCAACACGCCACAAAAACCAGCGGCTCAGGTGGGGCCGACACGGCGCAGCGCTCGCTGCGAAAGAAAGGCACTCACCACGGCGTCAACCACGGCCACATGCGGTGCCACATGCGGTGCCAGACGTGGTGCCACACAGCGTGCCTTGCAGCGTGCCACACGCGGTGCCACAGAGTGAGCACCGCAAACATGACCGTGGAGCCCATCGAGCGCCTTTGGAACCTTTGGAACCTTTGGAACCTTTAAAGTGCGGCGCTTGGCACTCGCGAACATGCAATGGAAATTGTGAAACAGCATTCCTAGTAGGTTGGAGGCCATTGCTACTAGGGTGGAGAGGGTGGAGGCCATTCCCTGCCCTTGCTATTACGGTTGGGTTCTAAATATGTTCGGCTCGGCTTCTTTGAGCCACTGAAGGTGGCACCAAGAGGCAAGCAAAGACGACTTCAGCGAAGTAAAGGAAGATTTGCCAGAGAGGCCTTTGCATCTGGCATGTAACAATGTGGTTTTCATCGTGAATCATTCCCAACAACTAATGACTCGCTACTGTTTAGAGTTTCGAGGCTATCTTTACAATCTGGGTCCATCCTGGCTGAAGCTTTTGCATATCGGAAGATACTTGCGAGGGCAAGGATCCCGAAGACGAACTTGTCAAGCAGAAACAAGCAGTCGTGCAGAAATACAAGAACGCTACTAGGAACAAGGGCATCGCTAGTAGTAACAAGTGCCTTACTAGTAGAAACAAGGAAGCTATTAGAAGCAAGTGCCTTACTAGTAGTAACAATAAGAATTTAATTAGAATTGTAATTACTAGCAAAGGAATCTACTAGGAGCAAGGACGCTACTAGGGGCTCCTGGCATCGCTACGAACGGAGCAAGGGCATCGCTACTCTTTGAGGCCTTGACGTGGTGGACGCACCAGTTGCGCGTTCCAAAAGTAGTGGATCTACATGATTTGCATCGGCGGCAGGCACCAACTCATGCTCACAGTTTTGGTCTTGGAGGTATCCCCAAAGAAGGTCGACTTGATAATTTCTTTGCTCTTTTGGTTTTTTCTTGCTAATTCTCTTTCAGTGGTTCTTCTTACGTATGTCTTTCTTTTGACCCTTGGAACATTGTTTTACCTTTTTCTTCAGACCTTTCTCTCATTCTGAAGAACGTTTTTGGAACGGACAACGATGACCGGCTGGAACGAGTGGTCGTAGCGTGGACTCCCGCTCTTTAGACTACGAAGCAACAGGTCCATGCTGACCCCGACAGGTCGCTGTCCTTAGTGCTGTCCGTTCTATGTTCATCTATGTTCTTTCTGTTCTTAGTTAGTCTTAGTTCTTCCTCTTTTCATTTCTGTCTTCGTTACCCCTGACACAGAAGGTGCCTATGTATTTTTTTGTGTGTCCTTCCTTTTTTCTTTAGACCTTGTAGACGTCGTTCATGTTTGTTTGCTCCTTAAATATTACACTCGCCTCACTACACTACACCCACACGATGACGCTTGTCGGAGGCACTCAAGTTTTGGCACCACAGGACGACGTTGGACGCCCAGCACAGCCATTATTGTTACGTCCAGCCATCATAACAATGGAAAACATGGTTGAAATTTTCCAAGGTGTTTGTTGACATGTAATAAATTAGGTTGGAGGCCATTGCTATTAGGTACCTTTTGCTATTCGGTGTGCTTGCTGAAGAAAGTTGGAAGTGTATTCAGGTCACAAAAGCTGGCTGGTGCGCATCGTGCGCGCTGGCTTCGAACTCGATTGGAAGCTGTGTGGCAGGCACAGCATCCTTTTCTGTTTTCAAGTTTCACTGTGCACAGCGCCTTGAAACACCTGCCAGGTTTGGCTCGCATGGCATCGCAAGAGAGGAGTTGCTCGAGACTTGCGACTTTGTGATAGCATCAGTGTGTTGTTGTATCGATTTGCCAGTCAGGTCATTGCTATGCGCAGTGGTCCCCAGATGTTGGCATCGTGGCGATGGCTGCGTGTTCATGCGGCAGCACATCCCACAAGGCCAGAATCAAGCTGGGAGTTCCTCCACAGTTGCAAAGTTGCTACTCTTTCAACTTAGGCCGCGTTTGCACCTTTCGGGGGTTCAGCTGCGGGATGGCGCACCATGGCCTGGGCCCTTGAAAAGTCAAGAGAATCCAAGCAAAGGATGCAAAGCCGAGTGGGAACGCAAGGGTTCCTGTGCTACAGGCAGCAAGTGACCGCAGCAGAGATCCTGTTTGGCTCTGCTCCCTTTCAAGTCCATCCGCACCATATGAAGGCGCCCTTGCATGGTCAACGCAGCAGATGTGTGCATAGCCACGCTTTCTGCGGAAGTGAGGTTATGCAAGAAGACATCCTGATGATCTTCGCAAGCACGCTCTTGAAAAAGATGATGGCTGCATGGGTTCATGAGGTGCTCCACTATTCTAGTAGCCAGGATTTTGTGCAGATCTGGTTACCTCTAGGTGCAAAGCATCCGCATGCTTTTTGAGCAAGCAAAGCGGCGAGAGAAGCACAGATCTATGGATGCTTGGAAGGCCAGGGTCCTATCAGATCTAAACAAGATTCATGCATCAGTGCCGCCAGAAAGACACGCACGCCGTACAATTGTTATGTACTCTGATGCTGGCAGGGAGCAGCCACAAGATGTCGACGTTTGCGTGAGCACCAGCTGCGTGCAGGAATCCAAGTTTTGTTTCAGCCAGGCTTGCCCAGAATTTAGTACGAGTTGAGGTCTCGCATCAGAGATGTAACCAGACTCTGGCTCGCGCGATACGACTCTGGGAACAGAGGCTGGAGTTATGAAACACATGACAAGTAAACGATGCTTCAAATGTTCCGGAGTCAAAAGTCTGGTGCCCAACTTAGCAACTTGTTAGTGATTTGTTGTGCAAGGTGGTCGAAGTGGGTTCAGCACCGGCGGAGTTTGCAAGAATTTGATGTTGCTTGCTGGCATCGAATCTGCCGGAGGCTATTCTGTGTGTCCTGCATTCTCATCAAAAACGCTGTGAATTGTTGGCAGCTGCTTTTCACGCTTTGCCAACAAAGCCAAAACTGAAGGGCCATGGATGCTTGGATCAGGGTTGTGCAATTGGAAGTCCGACACTCAGATTGGTTCCAACTATGGTAGTAACATTTTAGCGGGGTTACTGTAACCAGTGGCTGAGCATGGGCTTAAGCGTTTGCACAGACGCGCTATTACCTCTTGATTCTGAAGGAACTCTGAAACCAGCCAATCAATTGATTGAAAGATTTGTTTGCCAAACAGACGCCAAATAGCGAGAAAAGGAACGCAAGCGAGCAGGCTGCGTGCACAGCAGATCACAGCAGCTAGTGGGTTGGAGGCCATTGCTACTAGGTTGGAGGCCATGGCTACTAGGGTGGTGGCCATGGCTACTATGGTGGAGGCCATGCTATTAATTAGGTTGGAGGAGGCCATTGCACTTAGGTTGGAGGCCATCCCTACTAGGTTGGAGGCCATCGCTTCTAGGTTGGAGGCCATCGTTCTTAGGTTGGAGGCCATCGTTCTTAGGTTGGAGGCCATCGCTCTTGGGTTGGATAGCCATCGCTATTAGGTTGGAGGCCGTCGCTATTAGGTTCCTTGTGCTATATGTATGTAATGTATACACCCCCTTCTTGGGGTGCGGAGTACTTGCAGTATGCGTGGGCTGTCCCTCCTTCGAGTCCTGTTTGGTTCCAGTTTTGGTGGATTCATTGTTGTTTGTATCTCTCTACTAGGAAGCTAGTAGTAACAAGTGCCACGCTAGTAGTAACAAGTGCCTTACTAGTAGTAACGAAAAAGCTATTTGAATTAAAGTTCATTAGATTTCATTTCACCGCACACCACTCTGCTTGTCTAATTGCATCTCAACCCAAATCTCAAATGTTGCTCGCTTTACTTGGACATGAGTTGATTCATACACCTGTTGTTGGGGTTGTTTTCACCTCCTCATGTTTTGATCTCGACCTGCTACTATGCTTCAACCGTCGTACCCATGTTGTTTTGAATTTGGCCCTGTCATCCCTCCTCTAAATATCGGCCTTGCGAGGTTGCTCCAAGCAGGAACATCACTGCTTCGCCAATTTTTCTGGTTTTGAGACTTGTGAAACGAAGCGATGGCCTCCACCCAGGAGCCCCTAGTAGCTTCTTGTTCCTAGTAGTAAGGCCAGGAGCCCCTAGTAGCGTCCTTGCTCCTAGTAGTAAGGCCAGGAGCCCCTAGTAGTGTCCTTGCTCCTAGTAGTAAGGCCAGGAGCCCCTAGTAGTGTCCTTGCTCCTAGTAGTAAGGCCAGGAGCCCCTAGTAGCTTCTTGTTCCTAGTAGTAAGGCCAGGAGCCCCTAGTAGCGTCCTTGCTCCTAGTAGTAAGGCCAGGAGCCCCTAGTAGTGTCCTTGCTCCTAGCAGTAAGGCCAGGAGCCCCTGGTAGCTTCTTGTTCCTCCTAATATCAAGGAGAAAAAGGAGAAACGAAGGTCCCTGTCTTTTCACAAAACTTTCCCTCGGTGCTTATCAGGCAGGTGTTCATTCTGAAATCAGATTGTATAGTACAGTGCGTAATGCAAAAAGACACAACCTTGTCTAGGGTTTTGTGAAGGATTGCCTTTGGGTGGACGAAAAAAAGAGGTTTCTTTCCACACGAGGCTTCTGGCATATGACAGCTGATTCAAGAAACGATCCCAGAAGCTGTTTCAACTGATGATTTGAGAAAAAGGGCTGGCAATGTCTTATCAAGCGGGACTTTGGTGAAACTTTTCCTGGCTTTGCTGTTGGCAGGTTTGGAAACTGCCTCATTCCGATGTAAACAACTAGGGATCCTTTTCATTAGGGGAAGACCCGGGTAGCACTGGGTAGCATGCATGTTCGGCTTAGCTTCTTGGGAAAATGTGTTGGTTTCCTCAACTACCCCTTTACGAGCACTCACGACGTTCTGCCTCTAGAATTTAGAAGCAAGAGTGATGGAGTAACAGTTCAGAAAGAGAACAAAAAAGACGATGCAATGTTTCACTGCGATACAACGTGTTTCTCTTTCGAAACACTCTCTTGTTCAAAGAAGGCATATTTGCTCCACTTCGCCAATCCGGGTAGGTACATGATTCCACCATGATCGGGTCACTTCTTTTGCCTGTGGTTGCAGTGCCACTGACCCCTTGTATCTGCCAGAGTGAAGTGGAATACGACATGCAAAGGAATCGCTGGGCCACACATGCAACCTTTGCCGCAAAGGATTTTTAACCCCCGGTGCTGGGGGCCGAACATGACGCATCCCAGGTGCAAAGCGTCCGCATGCTTTTTGAGCAAGCAAAGCGGCGAGAGAAGCACAGATCTATGGATGCTTGGAAGGCCATGGTCCTATCAGATCTAAACAAGATTCATGCATCAGTGCCGCCAGAAAGACACGCACGCCGTACAATTGTTATGTACTCTGATGCTGGCAGGGAGCAGCCACAAGATGTCGATGTTTGCGTGAGCACCAGCTGCGTGCAGGAATCCAAGTTTTGTTTCAGCCAGGCTTGCCCAGAATTTAGTACGAGTTGAGGTCTCGCATCAGAGATGTAACCAGACTCTGGCTCGCGCGATACGACTCTGGGAGCAGAGGCTGGAGTTATGAAACAAATGACAAGTAAACCATGCTTCGAATGTTCCGGAATCAAAAGTCTGGTGCCCAACTTAGCAACTTGTTAGTGATTTGTTGTGCAAGGTGGTCGAAGTGGGTTCGGCACCGGCGGAGTTTGCAAGAATTTGATGTTGCTTGCTGGCATCGAATCTGCCGGAGGCTATTCTGTGTGTCCTGCATTCTCATCAAAAAAGCTGTGAATTGTTGGCAGCTGCTTTTCACGCTTTGCCAACAAAGCCAAACCTGAAGGGCCATGGATGCTTGGGTCAAGGTCCTACAATTGGAAGTTCGACACTCAGAATTGTTGCTGGTATTTGTTAAGTCTTTGGGTTTTAGCATGTTTCAATGCACTACCATTGAGAAGCATGTCATCATGAGATATCGTGAGCCCCATGTTCTTGCCATGTGAACAAGAGCGGCCAGCAGCCAGTGAAGACATGTGTCACACAGCATGACACAAGCACAGATCCATGCAGGGCACATATAAAATCGTATAAACATTCTCGCTTTTGCCTTACCCACAAAAGGTTGTACTTGGGAGAACAATTTTGCTTGATCATGTGTCACGTGAAGAGCACAATGAGGCCATTGCTGCAAAAGTGAGAAGTTCGTTGAATTTGCGATTGCAGCTGATGGTGTTCCAGGCTGAAAGAATTCAACTCGTGTCAGCTTTGTCCTGTTGACACTTGGTTCATATTGCCTCCAGGTTTGGGTAGCACAGTGGCATCATGACCGCAAGGCACTGTCGATTCTGGATCCAAATATGTTGAGAACAGTTAGGCACTTTGAACGTTCCATAGTGTTGTTTATGAGTTTAAGCTGTGTTCAATGCAGTTCGCAGGAATCTGTATTGTTACGCCTCTCCGCACTGTTCTTGCGGAAGCGAGGATTTCTGCAGCTTTTCTCAAGTTCATGCAGCTTTTTGGCTGACCCATATTCACGTTCGTGAGCACAGGACTTAAATGTGGTGTACGAGCTTTTCAGCGGAACGCCGGTGGCTCAAATCCATCGTTTTCTTGTTCTTTGCGTACTACCTTGTGTGGTGTAAAGTATCCTTCCTGGGGATCCAAGGTGTGCTCCGAAACGCGCAAGAGAGCCCTTGCAGAGGCGCTAATTGTTAGCCCATGCAGTTTCTTTCACAGACAAATGGTATGCATTCAGTAACAAGTGCATCGCTACTAGTAACAAGTGCCTTACTAGTAGTAACAATGTAAGCTACTATAATTTATAAAGAAAGACCAAAACCTCTGAATCCTCTCCGAAGCGTCGTGCGAAGTTGGAGAACGTGAGGCCCAGGAAAGGTTTCGATTGGAAGCCGAACTGGACCGCCGAAAAGTGGCGAAGGCATCGCACTCGCCAAACATCTCTTTTTTGGTTTGTTGAGTGTGTTTGTTCTTTTTTTAACCTAGTAGTACGGCCAGGAGCCCCTAGTAGCTTCTTGTTACTAGTGTAACAACTGTTTAGTGTTGTTTTTTCTTTTTTTTCAGCCAGGGGGGTAGGCTGCTAGGAAACCCCTAGAAGAGGTAGCTAGTAGCTACAAGTAAGCTACTACTGACAGGACGCAGGATAGCTCACGCTTCTTCAAGGAAGCTCCCCGCGAAAACTTCTTTGAAGAAGCGCTCGCACGAATGATTTGGTTCCTAGATTTTTAGGGAAACTTAAGTGATGGCCTCAACCCTAGTAGCGATGGCAGAAGGAGTTCCTATAGGTAGTGAAAAACAGTGCCACCGAAATGCTTAGCGTTCTCAAGATGTTAAGCTGCAAAGATCCGGGAATCCCAAACCTTCCGTTGTTTCTAGTAGCGTCCTTGCTCCTAGTAGTACGGCCAGGAGCCCCTAGTAGCGTCCTTGCTCCCAGTAGTACGGCCAGGAGCCCCTAGTAGCGTCCTTGCTCCTAGTAGTACGGCCAGGAGCCCCTAGTAGCGGCATGTGTATCAAAAAGAAATTAATTACTGAATCAAAAAAAAGTTATTTACGTAATCAAAAACAAATTAATTAACTAATCAAAAAATAACTATTTTCCTTTCCCGTCTCTTGTATGCTTGCTCCTGGTCCACATGGTCGTCCTGGTCCCCTTGGTCCCCTGGTCCCCTTGGTCCCCTGGTCCCCTTGGTCCCCTGGTCCCCTTGGTCCTCTGGTCCCCTTGGTCCCCTGGTCGCCTTGGTCCCTGGTCACCTCGTCGAAGGGAAGGGAAGGGAAGGAAGAAAAGAAGGGATCCAGGTAGGAGGCCGGCGCCTCGTCTGTACACGCGAAAAGTGACTCATCTGTACACGCGAATGATATACCTCGTCTGTACACGGGGAAGCGCTGCTTCAAACTCACTCTCGCTCTCACTCTCACTCACTCTCACTCACTCTCACTCACTCTCACTCACTCTCACTCACTCTCACTCACTCTCACTCACCCTCACTCACTCTCACTCACTCTCACTCACTCTCACTCACTCTCACTCACGCACTCACGCACTCACGCACTCACGCCCTCACTCACTCACTCACTCACTCACCCACTCACCCACTCACCCACTCACCCACTCACCCACTCACCCACTCACCCACTCACCCACTCACCCACTCACCCACTCACTCACTCACTCACTCACTCACCCACTCACTCACTCACTCACTCACTCCTTTGATTGCTGACCGAATCACTCGTTCCCTCACTTTCGTTCTCAGACACTCGTCACTGACTCAGTGACATGACTTACTCACTCATTCACTCGCCACCCCAACTTGACTCACCCTTTTGTGGGCAACGCAGGGCTAAAATTTAGACAGGGAAGTGGCCATGCCAAGTTGACTCACCCTTTTGTGGGCCATGCAGGGGTAAAATTTAGAGAAGGATGTTGCCATTTCAACTTGACTCACCCTTTCGTGGGCAGGGTAAAATTTAGAGAGGGAAGTGGCCAGTCCAACTTGACTCACCCTTTTGTGGGCCATGCAGGGGTAAAATTTAGAGAGGGGAGTGGCTATGCCAAGTTCACTCACCCTTTTGTGATGCAGGGGTAAAATTTAGAGAAGGATGTTGCCATTTCAACTTGACTGACCCTTTTGTGGGCCATGCAGGGGTAAAATTTAGAGAAGGATGTTGCCACTTCAATTTGACTCACCCTTTGGTGAGCCACCCGGATGTTGCCATTTCAACTTGACTCACCCTTTTGTGGCCACGCAGGGATAAAATTTAGAGAAGGATGTTGCCATTTCAACTTGACTCACCCTTTTGTGACACACAGGAAGATTTGAGCGGAAACTTGGCTTTTAAAAACTAAAGCTGCTGCTGTTCTAAAAAAGAGGCCAGAAAGCCAGGAAGAGATAGGAAAAATGATTTAATATAATGTGCGAAAAAGGTAGCAGCGGCACCCGAAGTCCGCAAACACGAAAACAAGAGGGCGCACTGAAGCGCCGCGGCCGCGCCTTTTGCAAGGCAACTGCCCTCCCAGTCTTGAGAGGGAACGACGGTAAGTGAAGGTCGAAAACAGTTCGAACTGCCGAAACACAAGTGCACAGCGTGAACTTTACATGGGGGAGAGTCCTTCGTCATCACCCCAGTTCCGCTGTTCGAACCGGTCCAGCCATTGGTAGACCAAGGTCCGCACAGATGAGCCTGACCGATCATCGACAAGGTCAGGTGGAATCACCCTCAAACTACAAAGGCGGCAGAAATCTACTCGCCGCTGCAGGCTTTCATCTCTTCCGGCCAGGCTTGAACAGTTCAAGGTCGTGTGCCATCTGGCGCCATGCCGGCTGATGATCATGCCATTGTAGAAGGGGCATTCATTTCCATGCTCATCCATCTGCCTCAGGGCGATCTTCAGGATCTGGGAGGCTTCCTGTGCAAGGGTCTCAGCAGCATTCTGGTTTCTCAGAACCAGATTCATCGCTGTCGTGGCTTCGACAGCAGCAAGGCGGGACTCCTCGGCTTTGGAACTCCAGCGCAGGACTTCCTGCTTCAGGCGTTTGACTTCTTCTCTAAGGCGAGCTGGGATGATCGCTTCATCCTTTTGGACTGCAGCCTCAGTGACCTGGGGTGGTACTTGGTGGTGTGCATCATGGCTCCATCGACCAACCATGAAGGCTGTGCTCAAAAAAAGTAGAAGGAGGGTGCACAAAACAGTTCCAAACCAATCCATTCCAGCTTCAGGTTCCACATTGGCCGAATCGGCCGTGACCAGCTGCGGGGCCATGAACAAAAGCAAAAACCAAAACATGAAATTCGTCTTACGACCGCGGTAGGACTCGAGCGGGCGGCTTCCGACATGGCTCGGACTGTCGGAGACATACTCAAGCTTCCGGTCGGTCCTGACAAACATGACATTCACAGGAACCTTGGAATTCCGAAAAATCTCTTCATTCCAAAACACCTGCTCATCGACATTCACGTCATTCTCCGCAGGATTCTCGTCGATGGGCTGCTGGTGCTCCTCGTGGAGGTTGGGTTCCTCATTGATCACATGTGGTGGTACCACATGGATGCTTTCAGGTTCCTCATTGATCACATGTGGTGGTACCACATGGATGCTTTCGGGTTCCTCATTGATCACATGTGGTGGTACCACATGGATGCTTTCAGCAAGACTCTGTTGGAGCTCAGCTTTTGTCTTCTTCTTGGCAGCTTTGTATGAGGGGTCCCAAACAAGCTTCAAACGACCGTGACGTAGCCGTTGTGCAAGAAGTGCTCTGGCCGACTCTTTTGTCAAACCGTCAGCCAGTTGGCGCTCCGATGACATCCACCTCAAAGAACCGCCCAGTGAAGACAGGCGATCCTTCATCACACGGATCTCAAGCGAAACTCGCTTGTCAACCACAGAGCTTCCGACTCCTTCTCGGTGATAGGAGTCGTAAAGGGCTTTGGCGTCCGTGATCATGGTGGGCGACAACAAGGATGGAACGTCCAAGAGCTCTTGGAGTCGCTGGCGAGGGTCAACCAACAGGCTCCAGTAGATGCTGGCATGCTCCAAGGCATCGCAAGCTTGACCACCGCTTTGTGCTTCGGCGCCCAAGGAAGAGCGTGCAACTCTTGGCGTTTTCAAACTGCGCCAATCCAACACGTGGTAGGCTCCTTCGGGACCATTGGCCTGAAGCAAAGCTTTGTTGACCATCAGGATCACATAGCCAGCTTGTGAGGCTCCGTCACTGCGGGTGGCAAAGGCAGCATCAAAAAAACATACCAAACAAAGTTCTGAAACTTCGCCCAGGTGGCTGTACTGTAGGCCAACATCAGCATTTTCTTTTGCAAAACGCAGCAGGCGATTTGTGTCGGCCACTGTCTGAAGCGTGGCCTTGGTGACATGACCGCTCAGGATCGAGGTGCTGCTCTGCAAGTGAGGACTGCTTTGAACTGCGGGCCATTGAAGTGAACCAAGAAGTCCTCTCAGCTGTGTCAACTCACGCTGATTGAGCGCATCGGTGAGGCTGCGCTTCTTGTCGTAGGTGATCGGTTTCACCTTTCCCATGTAGCTGGTCTGGTTGAGGAGGAGACCATCATCCTTGACTTGAATGTCACAACCACAATAGGTCAAGGGCTTTCCATCATCACCAGTTTTCCATTCACGGAAGTTGAAGGTGCTCTTCAGCTTGGTGATGGTGTCGTTGTAGCACTGGGAGGATGGCGAACCGCAACCAAGCATGTCATCGACGTGCATGATGACCATACCACATAGGCCATGAGGTCCAAGCAGGTTGGAGTGCTCAGCTGTGGTGTCATACTCAGGGTTGAGGTCACCTTCATAGATCAAGAAGCAGCAAGGGTCTTGAGGATGCTGTCGGAGGCCCATAGCGCTCAGCTTATCAACTGCAGCCATGAACCAAGATCTCGGGGCATCGATCTGGCCGTAGCAGGGCTTGAGAAGCAACATACGGGTGTCAGCTGTAGCTCCAAGCAACTGCAAACACTCTTGAGGAAGCTGCACCCACAACTTGCGTGTCTGAGGTCGACCCTGCAGGAAGGCGGTTGCTATGTCTGAAGTCCAGATTGGCCACTGCATGGTGGAGGCCAAACTCAACAACATGGATCTCGACAGCCTCGTGGTTGTGGGCGATGAGGTTGGAACAGTTCCTTCCCAAGCGTCTGGGTCCATGAAGCCTCTGACAATGAGCCTGGCTTTGGCGCGGGGGCTGCCATCAGGATTCTTTGACCACTTCAGCAGCATGCGACTGGTCAGCGTCCGACTGGGCTCAGCTTCTCTGGTGGTCTCGAACTGCCAGACGTGGTTGTCAAAGAAGGATTGCAACTCTTTGACCTTTGCAGCTTTGAAGGCTGCTCGCTCATCAGGAGTCATGTGGCGCTCCGAGAGGTTGTTCTTGTTCTTGTCTTTCTTGAAGCTTTTGGCGTGCCGGAGTTTGGTCTCCTTGCCAAGCTGTCGTGCTCCTTGAAGTGGGGCCTTAGCGAACATAGCCATCTCTCGACGAAGGTCGCCTTTGATCTGGAAGATCGTGACTCCAGTCCATGAGCGATCCAAGGGAGTGGAGGCCGTGTAGCCATCGTCGGTCTGTTGGATGCTTTTGCCGTTGTTGTCATACATAATGGTCACCCGAACCAGATCAAGCTGATCTGAGGTGAAGGGGCTGTCTTTTGGCAATTGGTGCAGGCACATCTTGGATCGTCGAGGGATCACATGGTGTCTGATCAAACATCCGGCTTTGACTTCCCAGAAGTCGCGGTCTCTCTTGTCGAGCTGGAAGTAGCCATTCTCATAGGTCCAACCTTTTGGCAGGCAGTTGGCTTCAATGCCGGAGACTTGGAAGGCATGATTCAGCAAGGCGTGATCAGGTGCCTTCTGACTTGCATAGAGAGCAGGATCATCCGAAGCAGCTGGAGCTGCCGATACTTGGGCTGGCGCTTCTGCGGCTGCCGCTGTTGCTTGTGTGTTGTGCTCTGCACTGTTGTGTTCTGCTTCTGGTGTTGTTGTCTGTGACGTCGTGTTGTATGGCTGTGGTGACCCAATGCGCTGTCTTCGCAGGGGGGCCAAAACTAAGTGTCTCCTGTCTGTTGAAGCGAACTCGTCGTTGTTGAAAGGTTTCAGCATCGACTGGTTCATACAATGCTGCAGTGTCAGGGTCCAGTGAAGGCCCTGACATTGATGCTTGAGGTGCTGTTGCAATGGCCAGTGGTGATGCAGCATGTGGTGTGGGTGCTGCAGATGGTATGGTTGGCTCTTCGCTGGGTTCGACCACAGTAGGAGCCCGTGAGCGGGACCTAGTGGTGGCTGGTGAACCTGGTACAGTGATCTCGGCTGGGGCCATGGGCAGCAACATGTTTGGTTCTGCCATCACTGGTGTTGGTGGTGCTCTGGGAGACGTCGGTGCAAAGCTGGAATGAGCAGGTGAGGTAGGCTCATATTCATCATCGGGCACGATGATCTGTGGTGGTGCTTCTGCAGTCGGCACGGGTGGCTCCAGGCGAAAGCGATGCCTGGGAGGCTCATCATCATCTTCTTCCAGCAGAGGACCATCAGGGTCAGTGTGTTGTTCATCTTCCTCGACATCATCCAGCTGTTGGCGGTTCACCCGTCTCAAGTCGTAGAATCTAGTGACTCCACGGGATTTCAGCTGTCTCACTTTGTTGAGGGCTGATTGCAGGTCTTCGAGCACGTGCTGAGGTCCGAGGATGTCTGCACGGACATGGTGAGGCGCAGCACGAATCAACTGTGTTTTGTAGGCGAGCCAGTAGGTCTTGACCTTTGGAGCTGCAGTATCAGCTTCAGCATCTTCTTCACGAAGAACCACGTGGGCAGGACCAAGCCATCTGATCTTGTTCAGGGCTCCTTGGCGAGCATCACGCCAAAACCATACTCTTTCTCCCAACTGGAAAACTCGATTCTGGCCCTGGTACTTGCGACTGAGAGCTCGTCGCAGCTTGGAGTCAGCATCAGCAGATGCCAGTGCCATCTTTGCAGCAGTTCGCCGCTCAAGGTTCTCCTCAAATGAGCTGTTGTTGCCAGCAAGTTGAGCTGCATTGAGGTTGGAGTCCACGAGGTGGGACAGCTCAGGTTGGAAGCCAAGAACCCATTGGCTGGGCGAGAAGCCAGCAACTGCAGGTGTGGCGTTCTGCTGTGGGATCACATAGCAAAGTGCTTCCTTGATGCCAGCAGCGTCGTTGAGCTTGCGGTCATCCATGTAGACCTCACAGGCACGGCGCAGCACTGCATGACGGCGCTCAACCAACGAAAGGCGCTCATGAGCTTCTCCTGGTGCTACTTGATGGTCAATGCCAAGTGAGCTTGTCCAAGATTCAAACGGTGCACCAAGCCAAGGTCGGCCTTCATCGGAGATCAGCTTCTTGGGAGGGCCAAAATGGCGAACCCACATCTTTTCCAGAGCGGTGATGTAGGACTTGGAGGTCTCCTCATGAAGCAGGTAGGCTGCCATGAACTTGGTGCCAACATCAACTATGCTCAGCACTGCAAACTTGCGGTCTGCTGGCTTGAGGTAGAAAACGTCAGCCTGAATCACTTCGTTGAAGGTCTTGGGCTGTGGCATGGATGATGGAGCAACCTGGTTTGGCTTCTTGTGCTTCAGACATGCCACACACTTGTACTCCTTGGCAGC
>CAXAMN010015102.1:55258-73942 GCA_963970005.1 Durusdinium trenchii | reverse complement strand
GTAACAAGTGCCTTACTGGTAGTAACAAGAAGCTAGTAATTACAATTGTAATTAAATTCGTAACTTGTTACTACTAGTAAGGCACTTGCTCCGTTCGTAGCGATGCCAGGAGCCCCTAGTAGCGTCCTTGCTCATTTTTTTGCTCTTTTTCCTTCATCAACATCAGCCTTTGCATTCCTTGGCTCGTGTTTGACAGGGTCAGCAGGCCTCTCCAGCACCAGGGTATCAGATTGCCTATGGTTGCGAAGTCGTCAGCATCTGAGGTTCATTTTTTGTGGCTAGTAGATTCCTTTGCTAGTAGAAACAAGTGCCTTACTAGTAGTAACAGGTGCCTTACTAGTAGTAACAAGAAGAAGCTAGTAATTACAATTCTAATGAAATTCTAATGGATTCTGATCGCAAACGGTTGTGACTTGTGGCGTCTCAGGTGGTGGATGGGAATTTTCATTATGCCCCAGAAGCAATGACATTGTTTGATTATCGCTTCATCCTCAGTTGACAGTGCTACTAAAAGAGCACGGACGCTACTAAGGGCTCCTAGGAGCCCCTAGTAGCTTCTTGCTCCTAGTAGTAAGTTGATTGTCCCTTCGATCTCGAGGAACAGATCACCTCAGTTTCGACCAGGAGACTTGCATCAATCGCAGACAGGGGTGTTCAGTGCTCGTAGCAAGTCGCTTCCTGCTACTAGTAACGATGCCCTTTGCTAGAAGAAAGAATGCTCCTAGTAGTAATGCCAGGATCTACTAGTAGCATCAGCCACTAGTCTTGTTCGCGAGGAATGGGAAGAGCGTGCAAAAAGAGAACCCACCTTTATGTATGTCATGCCACTTGGCCCTGCCTGGGTCCGAGGGTCCTCAGACGCTTTGCTGCTTTTCTGCTTTTGTCGGAGACGTTCTGACACAGGTCCCAGGTGAAGCGGATGCTCAGAGGGTCAGCTTTGATTTGCAAGTTTGGTTGCAAAACGCACAAATAGAACACCATAAAGCGAGTTCCTCTTTGGAACCTCAATCTCCTGTAAGTTTGAAGCCTCCTTGCCAGGTGTTCTTTGAAGAAACATCCTTGGCCTCGTTCTCAAATTTTGCCGTTTGATCATAGGCCCGTTTCTGCGGTTGCTGCAGGTGGCACGGCCAGCAATAAGTTTTCAAGAGTGCAAGCAGCGCTGCTTTGCAAGACTGAATCACTTGGGCCAGCAACTTAAGACTGCCTCTCCTCACAGTAGAGATTTTGCACTCGTTTTCCTTGCATGAGACTCTTCACTGCTGAGACCGGCAAGATTCAGCTGTAGCTATAAGACTGAGAGATGAAGAAGGATGTATGTCAGAAAGGAAATGCAAATGAACAAGGGAAAAGGAAGGTCTAAAGGTTTAAAGAAAAAGTAAAAGAAAAAGAACAGAACATGAAGAAAGAACAAGTGTACCAAGTATTCTTTTCCTTGGTCATTGTTTTGTTGGTGCGTAATTTCCAGACATTCGAGGACTATTTGGGTTTTCTTAATTGCTCTCAGACAGCGCATCCCCTCAACCTGTTTACGATTGACTTTGATTTTGCAACTTAAGGCGTGTCCTACAGAGAGGAGACAATATCAGACGAGGAGATATTGGACTACCTTTGCTTTTTTCTTTGTTTCCAATGGCAATGGCCTCCAACCTACTAGCAATGGCCTCCAACCTAAGAGCAATTTGCAGTTGCAATTGTCAGGAATTCTGATTGCGCAGGAGTTTTGCTACATCCCTATGGGGGGTGAGCTTCCTGAGTCCGAGCTTCGGTAAGTGTGAGCTTTCGGAGCCCGAACATGTAAGAGCACTCGTGAAAATTGAGCATGCCAATTTGTGCGAACCTACTAGCGATGGCCTCTAACCTAGTAGCTTCTTGCTCCTAGTAGTAAGGCCAGGAGCCCCTAGTAGCTTCTTACTCCTAGTAGCGATGCCCTTTGCTCCTAGTAGCGATGACACCGCAGACATCACGAGGCCTGGACAACGCATTGTTGCTTTCGGTGCAGCTGCTTCCATGGTGCATCCATCGACAGGCCATGTGGCCACAGCACAGAGTTTTCAATTGTTTGATAATGTGCCTGAACAAAAGGACATCTAAAGTTTTCTAATAGCTTCTTGTTACTAGAAGCGATGCACTTGTTACTAGTAGCCTTGCTTTGATGCTTAGATGATGCAATCACTTTGCATGTTGCAACATATTTGCAATTCTTGTCGGCTCGAATGCCTTAGAGAAGGGGTTCCCAGAGTTGCTCAGTACAGCAGTCACTGCCGAAAAGGTTTGTGCAATGGCGACGGCTCAGACCTCAGTGTTACTAGCAAACAGGTGAACTGATTCGCAGTAAAACGATCCCCAAGGAAGCTTCTGGCTACCAGTAGCTTCTTGTTACTAGTAGTAATGCCATCACTACTAGTATCTATTTGCTACTAGTGATGGCCTCTACCTAATAGCGTCCGTGTTACTAGTAGCGTTCAGGTCAGAAAGTCAATGTCGTTCATCGCTACTAGGAGCAAGGCCGCTACTAGGGGCTCCTGGCCTTACTACTAGGAGCAAGGACGCTACTAGGAACAAAGGGCATCGCTACTAGGAGCAATGCTTTTCACCTTGTTCCCCAGAGGCGATTCAGGGTTGGAGGCCATCGCTCTTAGATTTCTTGATGTTCCTTTTTCTCTCGCCGACCCCGTGTCCCTCGACTCGACGCCGACCCCAGACGCACTCTTCTTAGTAGCTTCTTGTTACTACAAGTAAGGCACTTGTTACTAGTAGCGATGCACCTGTTCCTAGTAGCTTCTGAATAGTACAATTGTCGAAATATATGCCAGAACAAATCTGAATGCACATGTCAGACTTGATGCTGGAAGAAAGGTATGTCAGAATAAGTGCCAGAACACGTGTCAGCCGTGTTTGATGCCATAACAAATTCAGAGCATATCTCGGGATGCAAGTGAAAGATGTCATTCTAATCGCGATGGCCTCCAACCTAGAAGAGATGGCCTCCACCCTACTAGTGATGGCCTACAAGCTACTAGCGATGGCCTCCTACTGCAAAAGAGTGCAACGTCTGAATGCGCCACAGTGACCAAATCCGCCACAGTTCAGGTCTCAGGTGTTTTTTTCTTGCCATCATGTGGAATAACTGGTGCCAACATTGAACAGCGTTGATCGACTCTCCATTGAATCACGTTTCTGGTTTTGTTTGACAAAGAGTGACAAAGTTTAATCTCGCACATTGACCGCCAAGCCTATCTATGCCAGAACCACTAACTTTCGGGAATTCGCTCCGGTTTCTGGTTTGCACCCTCCAAAAAGAGCGTCAACATCTTCCTTAGGAAGAAGCTCGTGCCGGGCTCCTCGCTGATGGAAAGGAAGGCGAAGTGGAACTGGGCCACACACTCAGGTTTTTCGAGTGTTGGACAACAGAAACACAAGAGTTGTTCGTTTACATGTATATTTAAATGCCTCCAACCCAATAGCAATGACCTCCACCCTACTATATGGAAAACGAGCCAGAAACTCAACCACCTGCATTGAAACATTCCAGAAACTGTGTGTTTGTGCACGGAATATTTGTGCAAATTCTGTGTTCTTGACGTGAGGAATGAAGGTGGATACTGAGAAGATGAAAGAAACTGCAGGCTGACAGAAAGGGAATGTAAAGCATGAATATATAAGAAAAAAAACGAAAACAGAAAGGAAGAAAGGACGGAAGAAGGAAACATTGAAAAGCTGGCGGCCCAACGGTCCAAAGGAAGAAATGGTAGTATAAATCGTCTGCAGGCTTAGACATTTAGTGTTCAATAATGAATGCGATCGAATCATTGTATCCAGTTGCTAGGTGACATCAAGGATGCCACTGCCTCAGTCGGCGATTCATCATGCAGAACGTGTGAACATTTGCAAAGCACGCGCGATGTTGCCATGTTTTCCAGGGTGTGCAGAATACGGAAGCAATGCCATATTGTAATGTGTTCCTGCACTTAGTATAAAGAGCAAATAACCAAACATGAACAGGAACAAAGAAAGGTCAAAAGAAGCAAATTGACAAGAGAACAGCACAAGGATTTGAAGGTATCTGGTTTATATGTATGTATCAAGAAGGTTTATAATAAGTTATGGATCAAATAGTCTAAGTACTATCAATAGAGAGCCTATATTGATCAAATACACCCAGCGCTGAGGAGACCAGCAAGTTTGCCAAAGAGCTTGGCAACGAAATCGGCAAAACCTGGGAGTCGCACCTCGGAGCGGTCCCGATGTGTCAGACGAGTCGGTTCTCGTTCTTCGGAGTCGCCCCGCCCGAATCGGTGTTTTTGTTCTCCTTCCGATCTTCATAGAGCGATGGCCTCCAACCGCCCCTAGCGTCCGATCGCTCCGTTCGTAGCGATGCCCTTTGCTCCTAGTAGCGAACCATGGCTCCTAGTAGTATGGCCAGGAGCCCCTAGTAGCGTCCTTTTTTCTACTAGCTATGGCCTCCAACCTAATAGTGCAAAAGAGTCTATATGTGACATATCTAGGTGTGTTTTGTGTTGTCTTGAGACCTATTCGATTAGTTCTTCAACTTAGTCAGTTCGTCTTCGTCTCAGGATGCGAGCGGCCAAGTTCACGGAGACCTTGAATTCCGAAGACGACACGATGCCGAAGAAGTGCCTTGGAGAAAGTAGCTAAGGGCATCGCTACGAACGGAGCAAAGGGCATTACTAGCTACTAGTAACAAGAGGTGAGTCCTGGTATCGCTACTAGGAACAAGAAGCTAATAGGGGCTCCTGGCATCGCTACTAGGAGCAAGGACGCTACTAGGGGCTCCTGGCCTTACTACTAGTAACACGAAGCTACTAGTAACAAGAGAAGAGTCCTGGTGAGGGGGTTCATTGCTTTTGGAGATTTCTTTCTGACCGCCAAAGTTGTCACCTCAAAGGGGTGGCCTGTTGCTGAACATGAACGTGGCTCACTCATACACTTCGCCTCATGTGTGTAATTTTGAACCTTTATTGTTGACGTCAGAAAACGATATAAGGACAACTATAATAAGACTATAGTAACAAGAAGCTACTAGAAACAAGTGCATCGCTTCTAGTAACAAGTGCCTTACTACTAGTAACAAGAAGCTAGTAGTAACAAGTGCATCGCTAGTAGTAACTTATACTGCTTGAAGCCATGCTACGGATGTGTGTCGGGGACATGTCTCCCAGGATGACTTCTGGGGAATTCAAGCTCATTGCATCTCGTTACTAGTGCCCTCTTATTCCTAGTAATGCCAGGAGCCTCTAGTAGCGTCCTTGCTCCTAGTAGCGATGCCAGGAGCCCCTAGTAGCATCTCTATGATTTTTTTCTACTTTCCAAATGCTGCTTGCCCATTCTTGGCCCTGAAAGGCTTTTCGCTGGTTGTATTGCTTTCCGTTCAAGTCTGTAAGTCTCACGCTCATCGCCACCGTTTGTCCGTACCATTTGTTCCGTACCACGCGTCGTCTGTGCGCTTTTTGGCGTCGTTTGACGCTCGTCGTCTTCAGAGCACGTCCGTCGAACACCGGTCGACGTGCAAATGGCATCGGCGCAGTGCCTTGCCCGACTAGCCTGTGCATGGCCAGCTAGCTTGACATCTTACAACCAGACTTCGGTAGCTCATGTTGATGGGCGCAAACGTTGCAAGTGTGACATACAAGTATAGCTCCAAAGTTGAAACATGAAGGGCGAATAACATATCACAGTTGTAATACGTGAAAAGATCTGTTTACAGCAGAGAACACTACTTGTAATACATGAAACAAACTACTTAATACTGATTGTTGCTCGTGCGCTCACCGTCCCGTCCGATAGTGGGGTCTTGGCAGACGGGGTCTTGTGTGTCCGTTCTTCAGCGTCCCAAGTCAACGTCGAGAAAGATGGCGCTCTGCGCAACTTGTTTTGTACATGAGAGAGTAAATTGCAAGAGCAGAGCAATGTAAAAGGAGAATGCAATGGGGTGTAAAAGAAGAGCAAGGCATGAAGTAGTTTCCCTTTCTCAGACGCAATCTGACGGGAGATGATTGTAGAGATGATCCAGACCCTTGCCAGCGAGAATTCAGACACGCACGATAGAGAAATTGAGGAAGTTGTCTTGATTATCCAGGAAAGTCCACGCAAGAGCACACACACTTGAGAACACATATATGAGGATCATGAATCCCTCAGTTGCGGGCAACGTGTTTGGGAAATAAAATGAAATAAATAGAATCCCTTTGTGTGAGAAACTTGGAACCAGTAAACGTCAACGATGAGGGAACCTCTGTTTTTTGCACCAACATTTTATGACAGCGCCAAGCTGCAACTGTCACACCACTGCTCCAAGCTGCAAGTTACATTGCAACAACTGAATGGTGCTACAATTCTTGCTAGTAGTAACAAGTGCATTGCTACTAGTTGCTATTAGTAGCAAGGGTGCATCGCTACTAGTAGCTCGGATACTACTAGTAGCTAGAAGCTAGTAGGTTGTAGGCCATCGCTAATAGGGTGGAGGCCATTGCTACTACCAGCAAGGATGCTATTACAGCAACAATTTTTGCTGCATACCAACTGCTCTTTGATCAAGGTAAACGCTTCAGGCTTCGGCACGTAACGGCCGTATAACGGCCTGGTGTTTCTGTTTTTCCCTTGGCGTCCAACCTAAAAGCAAAATAAAGCAATGACCTTCTTGCTCCTGGTAGTAAGGCCAGGAGCCCCTAGTAGCGTCAGTCCTTGCTCCTAGTAGCGATGCCCTTTGCTCCTAGTAGCTTCTTGTTACTAGTAGCAATGACCTTCCAACCTAGAAGCGATGGCCACCAACGTAGAAGCGTCCTTTTTGCCATCCCTCTCTTGTTGTGCCCACCTCTCGTCCAGACTTCACTCTCAAGTTTTGCAACCAAAGCAAAGTGTTTTGGTTTGCTACATCGGTTCTGCAGCTAAGAGCTGTTTGTTTGCATAGAATTTACTCTTTGTCTGCGGCCAGGGCCCTGAAGTGTTTCATGCCTCTTATCTGCAACCGAAAGAGACTTGTGCTTTGTTTGATGCATTTGATGCATCTCAAACGGATCACCTGCTTGGTTTGACATTCAGAGGACCTATTTGATGAAACCTTTGCAACTTAGATGCAAGTCGGGCGGTGCCGTATGGCGCACACGTGGTACACGTGGTGGTACCGCATGCGGTACCAGTGCTGTATGTTGGTCGATTGCCTCTTCGTGGTGGACCTGACATGTCATTCTACAATACCAAGTGTCACAAATTTCATGTTGTCACTCAGGGATTAATTTTTACAAGGTGGCCGCAACATCGCATGACGCATCACTTCGGTTGGGTCTCGGTGTTGAAAGAAATGCAACTCCAAAGTTCTGGAAGTGGACACCCGGAGGGGTAGGAAGCTACTAGTAACAAGTGCATCGCTACTAGGAACAAGTGCCTTACTAGTAGTAACAATGTTCGCTACTAGAAACAAGAAGAGTTCAGGAGGGTGTTGAGTGCGAACCTTTTGCATCGACAACTGACATTGTTCTAGGCAGACAACTTTGGACAATCAGGGCCTTTGTGTTCCCTCTTTTTAGTAACAAGAAGCTATTAGAAACAAGTGCCACGCTAGTAGTAACAAGTGCCTTACTAGTAGTAACAAAAAGCTATTAATTACAGTTACTAGTAGTCCTTTTTAGTGTTTCTTGGACAACAAGGAAAATCTCAATCGCAGCTTTGTCGGTTTGTAAAAAGGTTTTGGACATGTAGAGGGTATGGGTGAAGCCCTATTTTTCGCAGAAATCTATCCAAAGATAAGGAGAGATAGAACATGTTTCACATGAGAAATAGCCGGCTTCACCTCAATGCAAGCCTTTAGACCTTTTCTTGTTTCTGTGATTGTTTGACTCAGTCTTTCTCTTTGGGCCTTTTGACCTTTCATGACCTTTCTGTTCTTCAACCTACTAGGAATGGTCTCCAACCTAATAGCGATGGCCTCCAACCTGTTGTTTTTTAAGCCTTGCAGGATTATTGTCATCATGATCTATGTGTTCATTGCCCGGATGCTCTACAAGGTGCGACACGTTAAAATCGTTCAGAGTCAAGTTGCTACTAGTAGCGATGCACTTGTTACTAGTAGCTTCTTGTTACTACAGGTGAAACGATTCCCAGTGAAATTCTCAAGGAAGCTTCCAGCTCCTAGTAGCTTCTTGTTCCTCTTTCATTTTACAACATGATTTTGAGGTCTACCAAGTGCTGCCCATTCACTTGCTCGAGATGGTCTTTGGAGTTGGCCTTTGCTTCTTTGGAGGCTTTGGGCAACCCTTGCGCCCTTCGAAGCTACTCGTAGCAAGGACGCTACTAGGTTGGAGGCCATCGCTACTAGGGTGGAGGCCATTACTACTAGTAGCAAGAAGCTACTAGGAGCAAAGGGCTTCGCTACTAGGAGCAAGGACGCTACGAGGGGCTCCTGGCCTTACTACTAGTAGCAAGAAGCTACTAGTAGCACCCTTCTTTGTGCTCCCCGTCTCCATGTTTTGCTTTGGACATGAATAACAGCCCCGTTGCATAGCTTTTTATTGGAGCGCCCAGAAGAGCAGCAAAGGATACTCAATATCCAATAAAATCCACACATTCCTATTCATTTGTGTTTATGTTTTTTGCAAGTTCTTTTTGGTATGCAATATGTGTTTATTGGTTTATTGGTTTTGTTAATCTTACAGTCAATAGGATATATTTAACTGTTTGTTTTTGATGCCAACCCGAGACAACGAGACGACCAAGCACCACACGTTTTGTATCTTAATTTTGTGCTTGGTTTTGAGCGCAGGTGTGTACTTTGCCTCCATCGCTGCTTTTGAAGCGTTCCGCAACTTCGGCGGGCAGCTTTTGATCGACGTGCGCCCCCAAGTGAGAATCTTTGCTACTAGTAGTACGGCCAGGAGCCCCCAGGTGCTTCTTTGGTCCTAGTAGTACAAATGAGAATTGGGTTCAAAAAAGCACTTTTGTTTTAGATGAATTGTTCACCCCGCAACTAGGTTCACCGCTACTAGAAGGCCTCAGGTTCACTACTGCTGCTGCTTTGCAGGAGCTGGCCTTGTGCTGGGAACAGGCGAAAGTGGGGCGAGAGGGCAAGAAAACCGAGTAGACCGAGAAATAGACCGAGTAGACTCAGTAGAGGAAAGGACGTAATGAGTGAAGATGAAAGCATGTAGAAAGCATGGCCTCCAACCTAATAGGAATGGCCTCCAACCTAAGAGTGATGGCCTCCAACCTAGTAGAAAGCATCATGAAGCATCTGTAAGAACATGTCTTGGACTGTGTTGGACAGTTGGACACATGTGTCGGAAGGTGTAGACACTCTTTTGCGCTGGTTGTCTTTTCTTTCTTCAGGCACTCTTGGTGAAAGCCGTGAAAGCCTCAGGGACCGTCGGTGTACGGAGAAAAAGAGCTGCTCAGCTCAGCTGCTCAGCTTTTTCGGTGAGGCCAACGAGGTTGATGACAAGAAAGATGAGAACAAGGAGAAAGATGAGCAAACTGCCGACATGATATGTGGCCTTTCTTTGCAATCAGCATATCACTGCAAAGTCACAGGAGAGATAAGACATAGGTCGCTTTCTTTACTTTTGTAGCTTTCTCGGCGTTCCCTTCATTCTTGCTTTCAATCAGAGGCAAACGGAAGGGTAGTGCACAGAAAGGGTTTTGCGCAGAGCTTCGTGGAAGGTATTTTTGATGCACTAACTTCGTATAAGCGATTTTTGCTGACCCCCTTTCTCCACACACCCTCCATTTAGCCTTCATTCAACAAGTCCCAAAGTAATCCACCAAAGACAACTCCTCATCAGGATTGTTTCAATTTCCAACATGCCTACAATATTGTGAAAAGCAGAGCCTGACGTTCGAGATAACACTTGAAGCACGAAGAATGCTCGAGCAAACCGTTTTTCTCACAAATGCTCGAGCCAGGGTCCGAATCCTCCAGTCGGAAGATCGAAGAGAGGATTTCAACATCTGAATTTTTGTTGCGGACATTGTTCCTTGTAGTACGGCCAGGAGCCCCTAGTAGTGTCCTTGCTCCTAGTAGCTACTAGGACTTTTCAAGAGATTTAGATGTTGAAAACAATGTTTGCAAAGTTTGGAGACAACGCAAAAACAGTACAGACACCTTGGTTTCCTTGTTGAACTTCAAGGATAGATGACAATTCCACTGTGGTTGCTAAAGGATGAACTGATCAAGGTTGAAGGGGTTAGCACCAACACTAAAGATGTGGATGCGTCGTTGCTATCTTGTGAGCCAATGCTAAGCGACTGCAATGCGTCAGAGACATAACAACAAATAGATTGTTGAGCTTTGCACACCGGCAATAACATAACAGCTGTGTATCCAGTGATAGCTTTCTTCTACACTCAGACGCATCTAGATGTGCTTTAAAGCGTTTAAATGATGATATGTTCGTTTTCTGCGCTCAGATACGGCTGACAAGTAGCTGTTGCTGCTGTTGTTGTTGTGGTTGTTGTTTGTCGTTGGCGCTCGCTGCGCATGATGATCCGTCAAAGTGTGCCATGTTTGTGGTTCTCGGCAAGACAAAAACCTTGGCATATACGAGGTGTTTGCATTTGGAACCGAACAAGGACGCTGCTCCTGGCATCGCTACTAGGAACAATAAAGCTACTAGGAGCAAATTTGTTGTTTAATTGTTTGATGAGTTGGTGATGCACAAGTGCGGCATCGCCGGACGGGCTAACGCCCTGGTGCCGACTCCTTGATTCCGATGGCGGGTTTGTAGAGTCACGCGCTGGTTCAGCGCGAAAATGCCGGTGTGTGCATGGAATGGCCTTGCAGCCACCTATGTCGTGTGTGGTGTAAGATCAACCTGCACAAAACAACATGGCCGTCGGACGTGCAGCATCTACTGTAGTTTTTCGAAACTGGGTGGCGCGTTTGGGGATTTGACATGTTTAAATATGCTCAAAGCTTTTGCTAAGAGTACATAAGAAGCTACTAGGTTGGAGGCCATCGCTGCTAGTAACAAGAAGCTAACAATTCGCAGTGTCGGAAGGCTGTGGGTGAAGGCTATGGGTGTTTGATGGTGTGTGAGGATGGCATTGCCGATGTGGAACAGATGGGATACAACGAGTTGATCTCACACAAGGCGCCTCGGTAGGTGCAAGGGCATCGCTACTAGGGGCTCCTGGCCTTACTACTAGGAACAAGAAAGCAAAGATGTTCATCTCCAACCTACTATGAATGGCCTCCAACCTAGTAGCGTCCTTTGCTCAGCCCCTAGTAGCTTTATTGTTCCTAGTAGTAAGGCCAGGAGCCCCTAGTAGCCTCCTTGCTCCTATAGGAATGTTAAGGAGACAATCAGCACAAGCGAACACCAGCGAACACAAGTGCTATGTAGCGCTCTGCCGCTGTTCACGCCAAGTGTTGCAATACGGTTCGCGCAAGTTAAAAGGTACAAGGACCTGTCAGCGGTTTTGGGTAGGACCTGTTTTTGAGGCAAAGATGGCAATGATGGCTGTTGACAAGCCCGAGCGTTTGATGAAGGTGGGATAATTCTAGAACGCGCAAACCATGCAATTTCACAATTTTGCAGATGCAAACGGACAAATGCATTTGTTCATTTAATTGTTTTTCATGCTTTCTATGCATGATGGTCACATTGTGGTCAGAGGCCTCGGAGTATCTTTTCACTGCATGGGTTGCGGCATGGAGCTTAGTGTTTGAAAGATCATGCCAGGTAGTGATGGCCTCCACCCTACTTGAGATGGCCTCCACCCTAGTAGCAATGGCCTCCAACCTAGCGATGGCCTCCACCCTAATAGCGATGGCCTCCACCCTAGTAGCGATGGCCTCCACCTTAGTAGCAATGGCCTCGAACCTAGTAGCCATGGCCTCCAACCAAGCGATGGCCTCCACCCTAGTCAAATCATAGTCAACATTGCAACATTGCAGGTAATTGCCACATTGAAGTCCCAGCCAGCATCCCAGAATCCGGAATGCTGAGTTTCGAAGGATTGATACTATCTTTTCAGAGTTTCTTATGTTTGTTGCTTGCTGGCTGCTCCTGTCTTTCAATCCCACTGGGACCTTAAAATTGAGTGTAAGCATGACGGTTTGTGAATATGTGTTTGTAGAAGACACATCAGAAATCAAAGTATATATCTCATGTTTGGTCTTGTCAAATCGTTTGCAATTCTCCCTTTCTCCATGCACAGGTTTGCTAAAACGGTGGCCATTGCCTTGGGAATTGCTGATCAACTGACGCTGCCTGCTGTTCAAGTCCTTGGACCAACATTGGCCATGCTCCTGGGAAAGGAGACCACTTTGGTTCCTGGATCTTCTCTGTTCGTTCTCTTTTTGTTGTTTGTTTGTTTCTTCGCTTTTTCTGTGTCATGGTCGGTTCAATGTTTCTTGAAAGAACCAACACATATAAGATATTGGGAGACGCGAGACGTGGCCTTTGGAATTTGCAAAGGAAGGAGTCTGATGGCCTCCAACCTAAAAAGGAAGGAAAAGGAAGGACTCTAAAGGTCAGGAAGAGCGGGAAGTTCATTCCAAGAAGTCAGCAGCTTCGTGTTACTAGTAGTAAGGCCAGGAGCCCCTAGTAGCGTCCTTGCTCCTAGTAGCGATGCCAGGAGCCCCTAGTAGCTTTGTTGTTACTAGTAGTAAGGGGAGGAGCTACTAAGTAGCAAAGGGAAGTTCATTCCAAGAAGTCCAAGAACGGAACAAGACCGGCAAAGGCCTAAATGTCTTTGATTCTCCACGCTCCATCACTTTTGTCCACACGTGTTACTGTGTTGTTTTACACATGTGTTATTGCAGATATAACTTGTTTTACCTCAGGTGCCTTCCTACATGTTTTTGCTGAGTTTGTGCATCCCGTGGTTTCTCCCATTTGAAGCAGTTTCTTCCCTGTTTTCTTGCTTGCATCGGTTTCTTTCTCTCCATGTCGGGACCGGGGGTTGTTGCAGATTTGCTCAGTTTCACCTTGCTCGGGTCAAAGTGGGCATCATTTGACGAAATTCTTGTTTCTACTAGCTTCAATTGTTACTACTAGCGTGGCACTTGTTCCTAGTAGCTTCTTGTTACTACTAGTAAGGCACTTGTTCCTAGTAGCTCCGGGTGCATGGCAAATTGGCCTGATGGCGTGAAGGTTTCGGATTCGGCGGATTCCCAGGGAGGCCATCGCAAGTAGGGCCATCACTTCATTTTACTCAAAATGGCCATGTGAGCCAACGTGGCGAGGGGCTATAAGGCCATGCCACCGGCGCGGCAGTCCTCTTTCCAGTCTTTGCAGTGCCCTGCGTCCTCGTGCGATTGAGTTCTGCACACTTGGAGGGCACCAGTCCGGCGCGGCGTGTCAGTCTTTGAGCCTTGGAGTTGCACGTGCCGCTGTGCCCGGCTGTGCCCCCACAATCACAATCCAAAAACTGGTCGGCGATCGCTAGTAGGTGAAAATATGTTTTGTAAGTGTGTTCTTCTCTCTCTTTTTTGCATCGAGTTGGGATAATTCAAAATAGAATGATTCAAGGATGAGGGATAAGCTGCTCCTTGTCAGTGTAACGGAACACATGGCTCTTCTTAGTTTGTCTAGAGTCTTTGTTGCAAACGAGGAGATGGCTCTTTATTCAGTTTGTAGTGCTTTTTCGCAGTCTTCAACGTCTTCGAAAGCAAGTGCAGGACTTGCAGCATTGGACTGCCCCGATCATCACGACGACGATCAAAGTCATTGCTGTTGTGATTTCTTCGTACATCCAGGCAACCAACGGCTATCGGTGCGTCCTTGTTCCTAGGAACAAAGGCATCGCTACTAGGGACAAGGATGCTAGTAGTAGCTCCTGGCCTTACTACTACGTAGTAACAACAAAGCTACTATGAGACGACTTTGGAGAAGACGAAGAGAAAGTGTAAAGAGGATATTGGCCATCCCTATTGGGTTGGAGGCCATCGCTAGTAAGTTGGCAGCCATCGCTCTTGATGGCTCTTTTTCAAAGTATTTGAGACTTGGATCTGTAGAATGATGGGTCGCTCATATCCAAAAGAATGTGTAGAAGGAGGTGAAGATTGTTGTCACTCATCCATATACTAGCAATGGCTTCCCACCTACTAGCGATGGCCTCCAACCTACTAGCGATGCTATGAAGGTTCTCATAGTTTGTAAGAGTTTCTTTCCAAGTCTCTCTTCCTGCCAAGAGGTAACTATGTTTTGTGTGCATTGCCAATGCTGGTGTTTGTTAATGTCGAGATACGTCTTTATGTCTACAAGGTTGTTATCAGTACAATGACAGTGTCCTTTTGGTCTTCCTGCCACCATAATAGAAGTTAATTATCGCTTTGTACAAGAACTTTCCTTTCTATCAAAATGTGTCAACATGTTTTCGTTTCAGCGCTTTTCAGTCCCTTCCCAGTCTCTTCCTTCGCCGGTTTCTGATAGTTTTTCATGTTTGTTTGGTCTGAGACTAGTTATTCAACAGGTGCCTGCTGCATGTTGTTTCTCTCAAATACAACCGATCTCGAACTAAATTGCAGGGCCACAGCAAGCCACAAACCGCAAAGTCTAGGAACCACATGAAGAAGGGTAAACTTTCCTTGGTGACTTTCCCGTGTCCGGTAGCTAGTAGCGGCCTACTTACTAGCTTGCTAGCTACCATTCTTACTTAGCTACTTACTTGTTACCTACCTCCAGCTGCCTACCCCTCCAATTAACCTGAATTTCAAACTAAATACTGAATAACCTCCCCCCAAAAAAGAGGTTAGAGGCTCAGAGATTTGAAACGCAGGCGGTGATTAGTGCCTTCTACTCTGGCTTGCGGGGCGGACGATTGTTTGGCGAAGCGTGAGCTGGCTGCACTTTGTCGCAAACGCTTGCAGTCCTTCACAAACCGAACCAGACATAAAAAAAGAATTGCATTCGCATTGGCCAGGTTTATGTACGGGGTGATGCCCTATGTGGGTCCTGGGCTTGGCAGTAACAGGTGCATCGCTAGTAGTAACAAGTGCCTTACTAGTAGTAACAAGAAGTTACTAGTAACAAGTGCATCGCTACTAGTAACAATGTTTGCTAGTAGGAACAAGTGCATCGCTACTAGGAACAAGGATGCTACTAGGGGCTCCTGGCCTTACTACTAGGAGCAAGGACGCTACTACGAGCAAAGGGCATGTCTTCGTTCTAAGGTCCATACCTTCCCGAGTGCATGGGGGTGAAGAATTTCAACCCGGAAGAGTCAAAGCCTCAGACGAGAGGCGGAACAGTCACCGCCGTTCGGCGGAACAGTTCGAGGAGCGAACGGAACAGTCTGAGTTGACAGAGTCCGAGACCAAACTGCCTTTAAGAAGACACACCTAGTAGCGATGAGCTTCAATTTAGTGGCTTCTTGCTAGTAGTAATGCCAGGAGCACCCCTAGTAGCTTCTTGTTCCTAGTAGTGATGCCAGGATCCCCTAGTAGCGCCTAGTAGTAAGGCCAGGAGCCCCTAGTAGCGTTGTTGTTCCTAGTAATAATTGGTATGTTTCTGATTATGGAGCCATGATTCACTCAGTGTGTATCCAAAATTATGCAAGGAAGAAAGAAGAGAGTTAATGCAAGACATCAATCGTTAAGGAAGAAAGCAGAAAGGGTCTTTACGTACAAAACAGGTCTAGAAAGGCTAAAGACTTTCAAAAGACAAGCTCAACAAAGCAGAACAGAAAGAAACGGAAGCTTGGAACTGGGAGTGTGATCCTGAGATCTTACATTGACGAGATCGTCGGGTTCCCTCTTGCAGCTGTAACTTGGCACAAGCTGAGCACCTTGTGAGGTTCGGTCAAGTTGCCAATGTATCCACACTAACGATGGCCTCCAACCTAAGAGCGATGGCCTCCAACCTAATAGCATCCTTGCTCCGTTCGTAGCGATGCCCTTGGTTGCTAGTAGCGAACATTGCTCCTAGTAGTAAGGCCAGGAGCCCCGATCGTAGCGTCTTGCTCCTGAGGCCGGGTTCTACTACCAGTTGACGAATGGCTTTGCCTTGGACTTTCCATATAGCATCATTATGTTCCCATGCACCATGGTGGAATGGATCATCCGCTGGCACATCTACACCTGAGAGAAGAAGTAGTTCTAAGCGGAAGGGGTTCGCGAAACCTTTTCACGAGACTGAAGGAAACTGCTTCAGACACTGCAATCGCTCATGATTGTAATTCTGCGATCCTTGCAATGCACTTTGTTGCATTCCGAACTGAGTCTGCAAACTGCACAACGTTGCACAACGTACAAAAAAGGCATTGCTTGGTGTTCTTCAAAAGTATAGCTGATAGTAGTTGTTTTGCCGTTGCAGGCAAGTTGTTGTTAAGACACGAATCGGCTTTGTCAGGATATCAACTTTGCCGTATGATGGCAGCATCAAAGGATGTGGATTGTGCTTGCAGAAAGAGTTACTAGGAGCAAGGACGCTACTAGGGGCTCCTGGCATCGCTACTAGGAACAAGGGCCTTACTACTAGGAACAAGAAGCTAGTAGAAACAGTATATAAGTAGAATTTAATTAGAATATTTGTGTTTTCTCATATGGCCTCGCTCTTAGGTTGGAGGCCTATTAGGTTCACTCTTGCTTAGTAGGTTCCTCTTCCATTCGCCTCATCTCTCCGGCTTTGGCTTTCTCAAGAGGATGTGGCAGATGCTATTGCCGAAGAGATGGGGAAAAACTCCAAGCTGCTTGGAAGCTACTAGGAACAAGTGCATCGCTACTAGGAACAAGGACGCGATATGGGCTCCCAAGAATGTGTTTTGAAAGAGGTCCTTTTACCACTTGGAATGTATTGACATATTTGTTACAATGGAAGAAAGGTCTGGAGAAGCACAAAAGAAAGGTCTGATTTAGAGAAAGGACAAAGTCGCGCATTTGGACAATTAGGAGCACCAGTTGATTTTACATCATTTCAGTAACAAGTGCATCGCTACTATTGACATATTTGTTACAGGAAGCCCCGCCCCAACAAATACAGTCGATTCGCCAAGAAGCTTCAGGCCTGATGCTGTAGCTGCTGCAGCTTACCAAGCTATTTGGAGCTGGAGTCTGAAGAGACTTCGGAGAGCATTTTGCTGCGTCTCTTTCTTCTAAAACTGTGTGTGTTTGGTTCCTTTAGCGTCCGAGTGAGTTACATCGCTGTCGAAACGAACTCATCTCTGAGGTGAGGAAAACCAGAAGCAAAGGGACTTTGCAGTCTTTGGCGGTGAGTCGGGAGGGCCCAGAGAGAGGTCCAAGAAGAACCTCGGAACAACACGTGCCTTTAGAGCAACAACACGGAAGCTATTAGCAATGGCCTCCAACCTAATAGCGATGGCCCCAGCCTCCAACCTAGTGGCGATGGCCTCCAACCTAAAATAGTGATGGCCTCCAATAGCGATGGCCTTCAACTTAATAGCAATGGCCCCCAAAAAATGATAGACAACACGTCCTCACATACTACCTTCATCTTGGTGGACTTGCCACTTCCATGTTCACTTCGAACGCTTTGTTTCTTGGCCTTTGGGCTCCTTTGAGGCTTTAGGGCTTCGATGTCGTTTGGGTTCATGTATAATATATTTTTTTTTTGGGGGGGGGGGGGCTTACGTTTAGTGGTTTAGCGTTGAAGTTCCGCCATGTTCTGCGTCGACCTGTTGATTTCTGACCGGCTTGGTGGGGGGGATGACTTTGACAAGTGGAGTATAACCTCCGGCCTCGGAGTTCAGCAGCCGACTCCGCGACCGATCTATGCCCTCAAATTCGGACATATTCAGTCAAGGACGCTACTAGTAACAAGTGCATCGCTTCTAGTAACAAGTGCCTTACTACTAGTAACAAGAAGCTGTTAGAAACAAGAATGAAATTACAAAACGATAACTTGTGTGAGCAAGGCATCTCATATGAGCAGAGCACCTGTCCATTTGAAGATATTGTGGTACTGAAGCGACCTGTTTTACTGAAGCCTTTGGTAGCAAGGACGCTATTAGGTGGAGGCCATCGCAAGTAGGTTGGAGGCCTTCGCTACTAGGAGCAAGGACGCCACTAGTAGCGTCCTCTTGTTACTAGTAACAAGAAGCTACTAGTTCTTTTTCGAGTTCATCGACCTCCTGAGAAGAGAAGTCTGCTCTGTGTGTTTCGCTCAAGCGATAAGAGCAGACAAATCGATAGCGTGTTTTGGGGAACAGCGAAAGTATACCGATTTATATACAAACCCAAAGGTAGGTCTTTGAGCAATAGTTGTGTATGTTGCCCTTTGTTTTTGGGACACCCCATTTTTTGCAAGATGGTATAGCAAAGATAGGAAATTACAATGATGCTACTAGGGGCTCCTGGCCTTACTACTAGGAGCAAGGACGCTACTAGTAGCAAAGGGCATTTCTACTAGGAGCAAGGACGCTACTTGGGGCTCCTGATTCTCAAACACCGTGAATGCTTGAAGCAGTTCGCCGAGGTTTCTCATGGAGTTGGATGTCGCTGGTCTTCGGGGATGGTTTCAGGGTTTCTTCAACCTGCCAGAGGAGATCTTAACCTGATTCTTCAATCCGTTTTCGCTTCAAAGCAAATCTTAGCAATGTCAGGCAGCGTACTTTGCCCAAACAGGCCTTGTCGAAAGTGCAATTACTGACATGGCCATTAGTAACAAGAAGCTACTAGTTCTTTTTCGAGTTCATCGACCTCCTGAGAAGAGAAGTCTGCTCTGTGTTCAACCACGAGGACCCCTTCTACCCCAAAGCTCAATGTTAGAGGTC